>CM034356.1:102504899-102578325 GCA_019925275.1 Mytilus edulis | reverse complement strand
TATCCATAGAACAGTTTTAAGAACTCTTCGTCTTCAATATAAATAAGTCAAAAGAATATAAGATATAGTACAACAGTAGTATAGTGCGAGCAGTATGACCCCCCAAACCTCGGACGCGAATCGCGCGCTGCGAGCATGCGCTGACGCTATATTTGGGCCTTAGCGTGGACACCGTAGTTGACTCTGAAATCTAAGGGTATGACTCACAGGCCGACACCATATTTGGGTCTTCGCGCGGACGCGAGCGCTATAGTTGGACCTGAGCGCGGACGCGAACACTATATTTGGGCCTTCACGCGAACATCGGGACACCAACTCCATATTTGGACCTGAAATCGGGACGCGAGACGTTATAGTTAGACCTGCGCGCGTACACTCGCGCTATATTTGGGCCTTCACGCGGACATCAGAGTTGGACTCGACATGGGGATGCATACCTATGGATATGACTCACACGAACGTCGTATGTGGGTGCAGAGGCTATAGTTGGGCTTAGGCGCGGGCGCTATACCTAAATATTGGACCAAGCTACCCTCCAAGGTGGACGTTACGTCACACTCTAGAAAGTGGTGTTCGGATAAATCTCTCTCACACTTCCAGATACCAGATCTGGTTCAGGACTTGAGACCTGCTACATATACATGTAGGTGATTTAAGATTTTTTTTTTTTTTTTTTTTTTTCTTTTGTCGTTTTCTTATTTTTTTTTTCTTCTTGTATCATTTTTTTTTGGTTTGTATTTAACCAAATAGGGCTACGAGTTTGCTGTCATTTTTAATCAAGTCAGTGGATGAAAAGGTGTTGATAATGTCCTTCATCTCCAGTCCCCGACATCTCAATTTGACGTAATAAATGCAATACAGGCCACAGGTATCTGAATCATCGGGTTGAACTTGATTGCCAACCACACAGTATTCCGGTCCATTCACGATGAGTACATTTCTAAAATAGCGTTGGTTCGTTTCCGGGTATCGTCCTAAGGAGTCGAAAAATTCAGGTGGCCCCGATGCGGGAAAATGGAAAGCCACCCAATGACTCCCCTTTTGATCACAGTTGTCCGTATTGACCACAAACGTTCTAGGTCTGTCACTCACATAGCTAGGTAAGTCTTCTGCACAGCACACGGTCACGGGTAATCCGCTCAAAGCATCCTCTACATCGTTTCCCGGTCATCGGGAGAACAATGCCGTTTTTCTTCCCTCACCCTTGCTGACTATGGGCTTCCAATCCGCGAAGGTGAGCAAACACTACTCCACAATCCCGACAGGCGATGAGATCTTCTCGTCTCTCAGCATCGTCTGACGATAGGTCTGTTGTCTCGTCGGCTAAGTCTTCGTCTGACGAGACCGAACTTTCGTCTTCGGAGAGACGAGTGTCCTCCATATCTCGGTTTGGTGTCTCTCCTTGGCCGATCTGCAAGACCTCTGTGCGCAATCTGGAGGCTTCCGGGGTTCTAGCTTTTAGGTCAACCAGAAGGTACCCGAAAGGTGTGCTCGTTGCCTCTTCGAATTTCCGGAGAAAAAAGTCCCCTCGAGAAGGATACATCTGTCGGCCCAGCGTCATGATGGGTTGACGATCAATGGGGTTATTAAAGAGAACGAGATAATGACAGTTTCGTCTCTGGGTGGGGTCTTTGCCAAAGTATAAATTCTGATTCAAAACGACGACCGATAAATTTCTATGGTGACTCCCTTCCGTAAACAAATCATTTATTCTGGAGTCTTTGGCCGAGGTCGACATGAGATCATCTAATAGGATCATGTTTCGAATGTTGGGATCGAAAAAATCGTCCCTTTCGAGATCAAAAGGAATTCCACGAATGAATCCAACGCGTGGAAGCACTGTTCGTTGTATTTCCTCGTAAAGAGGTTGCCACCTTTTATACAACCAAACAATTCTTTCTGGACTGGGACTACACAGTCGTTTTATGTGTTGAAGCACATCTTTCATAAAATGAGTTTTTCCGCAGGAGGTGGGACCGGACACGATCATGGTAAAAGGGTGTCTAAACACAAAAGCCTCCTGCTGTTGCTGCTTTTGCTGCTGCTGCTGCTGCTGGGTAACATCTGGCTGGTATAGTGACTCATCGGAAGAATGCTTACTTCTCATATGTCTTTGAAGATCGTGCGGCCACATATATACTTTACGGCAAATATTGCAATTAAACATATTCGTAATGTCCTAAATATGAATGTGTAGTTTCCTCTTATAGATTCTTCCTACGAAAATGTAGCAAGAGAAATACATGGTCATCTTTTAGACGACATATTTGCAAATGATCGTCTCTCAACACAAATTCGATGTGATACAATTCATTCCTGGTGACCGGAAAATAGATTGGTTTCTCAAACGTCACGTCCGTGATATCTTCATTCAATAACCGTATCGACTGGAGAATAGGGAGAGCCGTTTCCCTCACGTACGACTGGTGCACGAAATCGGAACAGAAATACATACGTCTCGTTGAGGCTTCTAATTCCGGTATGAACGACACCTCCAATAATGCACATTCCCACGATCCATCTAACGTATAGCGTTTGGGCAGCCGCACTTTGAAATTGCCACCTACATTGTTTGCAAACGTTGAAAGCGAGTCTTCGCTATTAATAAATAAACAAAACTGGTCCATAATGTTCATTTCAGTTTAACCTTTAGTCTTTCTCTTATAGCTTTATTAAACCCAACCCCGTAGTTAAGAAATAAACGTTAAAAGTAGTTGGTTGCTGAACGTCCAGTGGCAAATAGTTCATGCAATTTAACAATAAATACAATAGGTATAGGTCTTGTGATAAAGCGAGGGAAATTTGGACTACCGGAAAATGAGGAAACATTGGATAGAGACAAACGTTTTGTTAACAGGCTAAATCGCGTTGTGGATAAATATGGTAGTACAGTAGACGAATTTAGCTTCTATATGATTGAAAGAAAAATTATAAATACAACTTTTATCGTTTCTGTACTCGTCCTGACCTATCTCTCTTCCTTAGCATTTTGTTATCTTCAACACAGTTTTATGTAGAGGAATATATAGAGATCAAAATTGTTTGATTGGACCGTATGATAAGAGCCGCCTACCTAGAGAGCCAGTATCGTCTCATTTAAACCGGTTGAAACCGGTTCTGGTTTCTCTGCACAGACATAATTCCTTCACGTGCACAACAACTAAAAGGATAAGTAAAGAGAAATCTTACAGCATACTATTCATATTTGTTTGTTTTCTTTTTTATAGTTTACAGCCCATAGTTCTTTATTCCTTTTAGTTTAGCAGCCGTATATTTCTCTATTCCATACAGATTAGCATGCAACATTTATTCTTAATATTTTTTTTAATCTTTCTTTATTCTTTATTTCTTTATTTGTTTGTCCATAATTCTCTATTTTTTTATTTATATTTTTTACAAGTTTGATCGTTTATATCAATATACAATGTTATTTCCATTGTGTTATGCAATGTAGTTCTACATATAATATTAATGCTGCAGCTGATTTAATAAGTTTATGTTTTACAAATCGAAAAAAACTTCGGTTTCTTAATAGTACAATCTGAATAAAATTCGGATCTATCATAATTTCATTCGTATAGTTCTGGACAAAATATTCAATTTCATGATGTTTGATCTATAATGTGTCTCCCCCAGTTCCACATAGTGCTGTCCAATGGTAAGGTTTTTAATGGTATATCACAGTCACAAGTGTTTTAATTAACCGTGCCCCACATTCTTAAACATGCACATATGACGGTATAGTTACGTTTGATTTGTATACCGTTTTCATTTATTGACATTACTCCACGGATTGATTCTCAGTAAACGTCATTTTTCCAAAAAAAAAATCTGCTCAAACCTTAGCTAAAAACCATCTTAACCTTGCAGTGGTGTGAGAGTTTTTGCTCTATGTTAAAGGCCTTGTCTTGTGATTTTGAAATGAAGAACAACAATAAAAGCGTACCGCTGTTCCTTTGATGGGAGATATATGCCCCGTGTTCATGATCTGATTTCTTGTCATGGATTGATTCCCTATCTGCATACATCAATCACTGGGGTAAAGCTGATGACCGTAACTTCATTCACGGTCATCCCAAGATGTCGGACGAAAAATTAGGTCAGTATTTGTATTGTTTGTTAAGGTGTTTCTACATCATTTTCTTTACAAAGCATACATTGGTATGATGTGAATTTGTATATATTTCGTATTTTCCAAATAGCCCATTTGAAATAAAGTATTCAAATCCAAATTCCCGTTTTATACACGTTCCTCAGTAGAGATTTGTGACTTCCGTGTGAATCTTTTATAAATTTACATCGTATCAAAGTATGCTTTGTAAAGAAAATGATGTCGAAACACCTTAACAGACAATACAAATACTGACCTAATTTTTCAGCTGACATCTTGGGATGACCGTGAATGCAGTTACGGTCATCAGCTTTACCCCAGTGATCAATGGAAATGTATACACAGGATTATATATACAGAAACAGACTGAAAATAATGCGCATGTCAAATGGAAAATGTCACTTATGTGATGAAATTAATAATATTGAAACTCTTGAGCATTTATTTTATCAATGTAACAATGTTAAACCATTGATAGGAACGGTTGTTAGAAATTTACAACTTTGTAACTTTATAAACGACAAGGTTCTCGTTGAAAAAGATATTTTATTAGGAATTTGTACAGAGAATTCGAATAATTTCATTGTTGATGCAATAATACTTTATTTCAAATGGGCTATTTGGAAAATACGAAATATATACAAATTCGATAAAAATTAAACTGAATGTGCAATCTATACAGGCTATGCTAAAACTGCACATGAAAAACGAATTAAAATTTCTTCTGCTACGCTCGGATATAGAGTATGTATGCAAAACGAAAATTAAACTCTTTATCGAAAAAAATTAGGAAGATGTACTTAGTTCTACTGCTCTAAACGAAAGGTGTGTTCGATTCCATATATACTTATCTTATTGTATATTGTGTAGTGAACACTATGTTATTATAACAGAAAGAAAAAACAATATTTGTTATTGTAATTATTATTTGAATCTATTGTCTTTGCATATTAGTTACATAAGTAAATTACCACATATATTATCCTTCGTAATACATTTGTACTCACCACATGTGCTTTATCCTTTTTTTTTATCCATATATATATGTTGTGTACAAGATGTAAGTTTGTACAAATTATAATTTGTACAGGGTTTTTGTACAAGTTGTAAGTTTTTAGGCACATACCTTCTTGCACCAGGTGGTACAGTTTTATCTTCTAAAATGTACTAGTTTAATGTTTTTAATTCAAATTCATAGTGTTTGCATGCAGCAAAAAAAGTGAAACTTTTGGGGGAAAACGTAAAAGTAGCATGTTCTGACAGAATAAGTGAAATGTTATTGACATCTCTTTTGAAAAATTTCAAAATGGCTGCCGTTGATATGGACACAGCAGAATTTGAAAAGTGAAGCATTTACGGCCTTCAACAATGAGAAAAACCAAATGAATTATATTTAGTTAGAATTTGTTTTAAAAATATGAAAAATGAAGCATTTACGGCCTTCAACAATGAGCAAATTCAAATACATTATATTTAAAAGTTGCTTTAAAAAATATGTAAAATGAAGCATTTTCGACCTTAACTGATGAGCAAATAGCAGATGTTGCTTAAAGAGTTTTTCAATGGAAGTCGCGAATTTCTGTATTCTTCCCATTATCATTTCATTGGTCTGTATTCTTTATTTTTGTTTAATTATTCTCTTTAAATTTCTTTCTACTTTACCACCCTATTAGCCTCTATTTTTTATATTGGGGTATAAAAACGTATAGAATGCATTTACAGTTTATGATGCCATAAATAAATTACTAAATAAATTACTATAATATCTGACACTACAAATTCTGTTAATAAGATATTTATTTAGGCGCTCCATATAAATAACATGATAAGAATCAATCAAGTTCATATGGACAGGTTACTCTAACATTTTTCTATAAATAGAGAATCAGGTGAAATCTGCATGGGTTCTTATCAAGGACATTAATCTCGGCCAGGTCAAAAATGTTGCATAATTAGTAAAGTTTGAATCAAGTGCATTTGGTTACTATGCAATTCTTCTTCTTCTTTGGTATGTATTATCCACCACTATATTGGTGCACCCCATAAATGGGTAAATGTTCATTAATGATATGTATAGTCACATTAAAGGGATTATCTTATCAATACTATTTACATAGAAATTCAATATAAACATTTGGGTTAAGAGCCTTAGAATATGTACACCCTTGATGTCTCTTGAGTTTAAAGTCAATGTTCTGAGTTTATAATCACTAATCTGAGTTTATTATCACAGTTCTAAGTTTGACAATCAATGTTCAGAGTTTATGATCAATGATCTTCCACAATGTAGGGAGAAGCACATTTTTCTTGAGCAATCCTCTATTTTAGTGAGAGTCTTTTCACTACATGACAATATTTTCTGTTTTATCAAAACACTAGGGTCAAGAATCAACTGTGTTAATAGACCAAAATCTCCAACCAGACTATTCCATGAGCACGTATTTGGATTACTTATGCTGTTTATTATCACTTCCAATTCTTCTATATATGATTTTCTGTATTTAAATAGAGCGTTGCATTTTAAAATGAAATGAACTATATCCTCATCTTCATATTGACACAGTGGACAAACAGAGCTAACTTCATGTTGGTTAAATTTACTTGTGTTGGACTGGAGAACGTAAGTTCCTGTAATTAGACGAGCTTTTATACCACCACGGCGGACATCCAAGGCCGTAACTAGGCATCTTATTTTAGTGAGGCAAAATAATTGAGCCGAGCGAAGCAATGCGACACTTTTTTTTGGAGGGTATGAAATGAATGGTGCAAAATCCTGCATTCTAAGCATTTTTAGAGAGTTTGATAATGTTTTGAATTTGGGCACTTTTTATATAATTTTTTCATATTTTAAGACTTTTAATTGCTAACACCAAATTTTTAACAACTTTATTTAAATTTATATGTAAGATAATCATCCAAATATCACTGATTTGAGTCTGCTGCCAGAACATAGAACAAACATCGATTCAGTAGAGTTTGCCAAATTTTTCTATGGCCGGTTCAGTCAAATCGTTTCAGAATCATAATTTGGTCTGCTGATACCCTTATAGCGATAAGCATGGAGCATGGCAAGACCGCACAATCTCTCGCCACTCATGCATGCTCTTTTCCAAGTTTTCAGTCGTTTCAGGCCAGTCTGTGTTTCTAAAGGTAGCGCATTATCATCAACACAATGATCAATGTCTTCTTCCAATTCCTTCTCCATCAGCAATTCGGTAGCAGCATCGGTAGTAACAGTTTTGTTTGCAAAAGGGAATTAAGCTTTCCTGTAAGCACCATCATACAGTCGCAGTTACAACAAAAAATGATGTTTGTACATCATATAAGGATGTTTGCACATCATGTAAGGATATTTGCACATCATATAATGACAATTGCACATCATATAAAGGTAAATGCACATCATATAAAGAAAATGGTCATAACAAGACAGTGTTGGCGTTCCATACAAAATATTAAACTCGCTTTTATGCTGACAAAGAGTAGACAAACTAGGGATAGAATGAGATAAGATACATGTATATGATTCTATCTATAGAGTAAGTATATTTGATATGGGTACAGGGGAATTGGAATGGAGTTTTTGACGTTTACATGTAGTGCCGTAGTTTCAAATTATTTCTGGTAATAGTTGGTGGTATTTTAGTTCCAAAATCTATAAATTTAGGGTTTAGGGGTTGGGGGTGTCCGATTTCGAAACCCCGAATATAAAGAAACGAAATTCCGTAGTCCCGAATAAGTAAAGACAAAATCCTGTGTTTAAGGTTCTACCATTCCTCAATACTATCAAATTGGAATATGAAATATTCTTTCAATTTTTAAGGTTAAAGAAACATGGATAAAAGCTAATCCATGCATGCATTCATGTTTCATATATATTTTTTTTATCTATCTGTAAAGAGAAAGATTAAAGTTCATGAAATGAATACGCAGACAGGACTGCAACCTTCCGAAGACCAGTACTTGCAGTGGCGGATCTAGAAATCTAGAAGGGGCCCACTGACTGCCTAAAAGGGGGGGGGGCTGATTCGGTCACGCTTCAGTGATTCCCTATATAACCAACCAAAATTTTTCTGAAAAAAGGGGGGCGGGTCCCCTGCCCCCTCCTAAATCCGCCTGTGACTTGATTTGTCAGTCTACTTATCCTAATGAAGTTATATGCAATACTCAGACTCTGTTCACAAAAAAACCCAGTTTACTAGAATTATTCCTTATTTACCTTCAGTGTCGCTTTTCCTTTTTCTGCAAGAGCCTGTTTTTAACTAAAGATCCATGATGATTATCGTTACTAGGTTAATGTAATCGAGAAACATCACTCGTTGAGATGCTGAGTTATATCCAGGAAGAATAATTTAAAAGGAATGATGACAAGTTATAGAAATTAAGGTTGAGACAGAACAACAACTGACTATTATATTTATATATATGTGTAAAAAAAAAATAGCTAGTGTCGAAATTTTAGTGAGGCAATTGCCTCACTTGCCTCAAGGGTAGTTACGGCCTTGACATCTTTAATATTGCTTTCAATTGAAGACCAAAGTTTATGAACAGTTCCAATTTTCAAACTTGACAGATCACAGTACGACAGAGTAGATTTATTTTGACAATCAAGTAGTAATTTTTGAGTCCAGAATTTATCAATTGCTAGTTTCACATTCTTTTTCCATAATAATTTACACGGTGGATTAATAACCATTTTAGCCGCACTGGGAAGATCATATTGCACTAGAAGTTTATCTATGTAGGTAAACCAACTGTCTGAAGTTTCTGATTTTGTTGAAATCTGTCTTCTAAGAATTTTGTTTAAAGTTAAGTTTTCACTTCGAATAATACATCCCAAAAGGTTCAATTGTCTAATATGGAGCTCAGCCGTGGCAGGTCTAACACCAAGAAGCAGATAAGTAATGCCTTTAACTGATCTATTTGGTAAACACTGGATTTTACGCAGGAAATTAATGTAAAATTTTTCTAGAGCATTAAGATGATATTGCTTTAGAACAAATGTTTCTAAGCCATGCAGAAGTCTTGGAAGAACATAAGTTATGAACAGTTTCATGCATGTGGTTGGTGGTAAGCCATTAGTTCCATGAAAACCAGTACCAGTGAGACTGTACAGAGTTTTTGTAGCACACGAAATACGGTCATCTATATTTATTGATACCTCATTTTTTTCTGATCTAATTATACCCAAATGGGTGGTTGTTTTAGACACTGAGACTTCATTGTCACCTAATTTCCAGTCAGAAGACGTAGTATTTGATCGCTTAGGTGGAATTTTCATAAGTATAGTGCTTTTCTCGGGATGTATTACATATTTTTCACGGTTTGCATATGAATTAGCTACATTCAACATCAATTGGAGATCTGTTGCAGAGTTGGCAACTAGAGCAATATCATCAGCAACAGTCGGACATCCAATATAGGTTGTTCCAATATGCATTCCTAGTCTATTGCGTTCTAATGTTTTTAGAAGGTCATTTATGTAGGTCTTGTATAGACCTGTGGACAAAATGCCTCCTTGTCGCACTCCTTGTTTAATAGGAAAATTGTCACTAAGACGACCACACCACTTTACTCTTGAGGTTAAATTTGTATACCACGTGTCAATAACATTCCATATTTTACAACAGATTCCATTTAAAAACAGTTTACATTTTAAAGACGGATGATCGACAACGTCGAATGCTCTTTGAGAGTCTAAAAACGCTATAAATAATGGAAGGTTGAATTCCTTTGCTTCTACGATGCATTCGTTGATCAGTAGCGCTGCAAGTAATATTGAGATATGTTTGGTGAATCCAAATTGTAATGAAGACTGGTCTAAAGGTAACCGATCTTCAATTCTGTCTAGAATGACATGTTCGAAAACTTTTCCTATTGTATATGAAACAGTAATGCCTCTATAACTACCAAAATCAGTAGCGTCTTTCCCTTTTTTGTGAACAGGTGTAATGATTCCTGATAAAAATTGTAAAGGTATATAACAGTGTTCAATTATGGCATTAAACAGTACAGACAGTACGTTAAAAATAGTAGAACTTGCAAGTTTAAGGTGCTCAGCACAAATTCCGTATTCATCACTTGATTTGTTGTTATTGAGTTTATAAATAGCAGATTTTACTTCATCAGGCGTAATAGGTGAAAAAGTATCCTTATTTTCAAGGACAATTTTACGAATAAGCTCCAAGTTAAATTGAGTATTTTCATGATAATCAGAGTCAAATTGTTCTAGTTGTTTTGGTACAGCAAGGTCTTCATAGAATCTTGCAAAACCTTTACTTTGTTTGTCAAGATCAAGAATAAGTTGGCCTTCATTCATGAAGCCTTGTGGTTTTGAAATAGTATTAGATAATCCTCTTCTTATCAGTTTATAAAAGTTTGTGGACTTGCCAGATTCAACTATTTGGTTATAGAATTGTTTCCTTTCACATGCCATGTCCTGTCGCTGTTGTGACCTAATGCGTCTTTTGATAGATCTACGTTCTTCAATAATTGGGTGATTCACAGTTGGTCTTCCATATTGAATCCAATTTTTGTGGATTAGATTGCCTTTCACAAGTAATTGTCTTAGTGCTGGACTAGCCTTCCATTTTGGTCCCTTCAGACGAATTTTCTTAGATGGTACAGCAATTTTGGCAGCTGCAAGTATATTACTATTAAGCTGGTCAATAAATGTCTTTATTTGATCTGGTCTTTCAATGATGGGTATCTGTGAGTTAGACAGAGTGCTTTGATATGCCTCAATATCACAGTCTTTCCATAGATTACGTCTTCTTTCAGGAGGTTTAATAGATTTTGCACAAGTCAAGCTTAACGTGGCTTTTATTTTGCCCACAACTGGTACATGACTAGACGTATTTGTTGGATGTTGGTGACATATTTCAAGTTCAAGAAGATTGTCAACAGTATGACTAAAAATATAATCGATCTGAGATGATCCTTTACCATGCTGATACGTTGGTGCAGTTCCCATGTTTGCAAGAGTACCTAGTTTGTGTTTATCTATAAAAGATCTAAAACGTCTATCTGAATCGTTACGTCGAGAAAGTAACATTGTTGCGTTCATATCACCTACGAGAATAATTTGGTGTGAATCACAATACTTCTGAATGATGATTTCAAGCAAGTCAAGATTGTCTTGATACTTAACGGCTGTATCAGAATATCCAGATGTAGGAAGGTAGCAATTTATCAAACAAATCCTTTTTGGAGAGCTGTTAATTTCTACTGCAATAATACGCTCATTACCGTCCTTTAAGGTTTTTACATAGCTATCAAACTTGGAGTTCCAGCAGATCATAACTCCACCATTACCACGCGAACGCACAGAGTGTACTTTCGGGAAGTTACAGTCACTTGATCTTATAGCATAATTAAAATGTTTAAGAAATTTTGTAGCCTCTTGTTGTTCATATTGCCACAACCAGTGCTCTTGTAGACAGATAAAATCATTAAAAGGTAAAATTTCCTCCAAATAAGGAGCATTGCCTCGAATGCCTTCTATATTAAAAGTTAAAAGTTTAAAATGGTCAATCGCGTCCCTCGATTGCACGGTTACATCTCCCGAATGTCCGGTTCTGTCATTCCTTTGTCTAGAAAAGGATCTGAACATTGACTATCAATGAATTTGGTTTCATTAGATGGTACCACTATGTTTTCAATGACTTTGGTTTCACTAGATTGTAATAAGGTATTGTTAACTTCACTATGATTGTTGATGTTAGGTTTGTTATTCGCTTGAATTAATCTAGATGATGAAGATGGAGAGTCGTCTCTTTTGTTTTGACTATATATTCTTGAAACTGATTCACCGTATGATGGAGGATGTGTTCTCTTTGTGTGTGCTGGGCCTCTACGAGTGTTGGAGTTGGCCTGAGCATTACTAAGGTTACGATTAGAATAATGACCAGTGGGTGGTTTAGTTAAATGATGCGAATTTCTTTGATGAAGAGATTGCGTTGAGTCGGTATGTACTTGATTTATAGATTGAGCAGACTGAGTGATGTTTGACGCGACATGAGCATTGTGAAACGGATGAGACGGAGTAAACGAATTGTGTCCCGGATGAGCGAGATTAATTCCTTGTTGATAAATCGGGTTTACCGGAATATGCATATTTGGAACCTGTCTAAAAGGAGCGGTAAAGCTGTTTCCATGATGAAAGTATGGATGAGGATGTACATTATGCTGAAAATGAGTTTGAATTGGAAAAGATGGAGCATACGGATTTTGAAATGTTGAGAATGGAGTATGTGGATTGTTCATCATAGTGTTCTGAAGATTATCAATTCTAGAGTTCAGATTTGAGAAGGCAAGCATGTGTTGGTAGTCCATGAGAGTAGCAAGCTTCTTTTCTATATTGTCCATGTTTTCCTTGTACCCAGAATTGGGAAGTCCATTCATGTTGTTTTGATTGTTCGTAAAATTTTGTGTACTTGTATACTCATTACTGGGTTTTGCAGATTTTAGCAAATTTATAGTTCTCTCTTGATCATTAATTTTCTGCTCAAGTTCTATGATAAAAGATCTAAGATTATCATTCTCTAACATTAATTTATTTGGAGCTTTCTTCTTGCTTTTAATTGGTGATATGATAGATGATATTGCACCTGATGATACTGAAGTTGTATTTGTTGTATTACAACTGGAAGTTGATTGTATTTGATGAAGAGTAGAAGTCAGACATGCAGTACTAAAATTTGAACTAGTTGTTGTTGGAATAACATATGGCACAGAGTTAGCAACTGATATAGATGACTTAGGAACACTAGAAGATGAAGGTATAGATATGTTTGATATAACGCCACTTGAAGGTAAGTTTATGTTAACTGAAGACGGTATAGAAGGTATCGGTTCATCTGTTGGTATACTCAAAGTCTCAATTGTACTAGAAGTGTTTGTATGTAAAAGGTCATTACAACATAACGGGCACGTGAATGGTGCTATTGCTGGTATTTTGTCCACCTTAGATTTGTTTAGATGAACACATGAGTAATGAAACCATTCAAGACAAGTGTCACAGTTAATTGTGTCATCATTTGCAACCTCAGAGCAAATTGGACATCGAGATGTTGTATCTATGTGTGCCATATTAACTGAGGCCGACATATTTGTACTAAGACTATCTGTTATGGCGAGAGTCTGTCTCTCAGAACTTTTATTGAGGTGATTCTCAGAAATAGTTTCTATCTTTGAGTTAACAATCATACCTTTTACACTATTGTTGATGATATCAATATTATCTGAGTGTTGATGTAGATATTCAAGAATTGGAGTAAAAAAGTTGTCTACAAAATATCGTACTCCATTGCCATTGGCCACAATTGATGATGTAGAGTTATAAAGATTGACCGTAAATTTAAGTTGTTTATTTGTCGAATTACTACTTCCCTTTGTTAGGGTGACTTTGATTGTCTGGAATACTATAGTGTTAACTTGGTCTACATTGTTTTGAACAGAGAAGCCTAGTGACGGAAAGTCTGAGCATGACATTGTGTCAAGTTTATCAAATAGTTGGACTTTCAGTATTTCATATGCAGCAGTACTAAGTTCAGCTCTGAAGTTATTGTTAGACTTCATGGCAAAAGTTACCATATTTCTATCGCAAGAATCTTCTTTCTTATTCATTGCTTTTTCTGGGCCCATAACATATGGTTTAACTTTAATTGTGGTATCAGTAGGTTGTTTGTGTTGGCGAATTCTTGCCGAGATTCGAACTCCTACTTTTTCCATTGACATGATGTAACCACTTTGGAATAATAATTGTTCAGTATTTTACGTGTTCTTGGTTAGTTAAATACTAACTGGATACCACAATATTAAGAATAACTCAGAGAGACATCGAGGACAACATTGGATAAGATATATTTAAAATGTAAAAACAAAAAATAAACTTTTTACAAGATGGCGGCGAGGACTAAAAAAGTGTATTAAGTGATAAAAGACGATTTAAAAATATATACACGCTTTAAAATGGCTAAAAAGTGTGGTGAGAGTGACTATACATAAATGTTCAATCAGTAGACTGTGATGTGACTTAAAACTTTGCGATTAATAAATAAAATTGGTGCTCAGGTGATTCGTCCTTCCTTCTACGCCATTAACCATGCATCAACCCTAATTATTCTAAAAATAGTAAAATCACGTGAAGGCCGCGTGGAGTCTGCATGCACAAAGCGTGATAGATATTATTCGGAACCAAATTGCGTTCGGAAATTCTCTTGACTTTTTATTACTTTAACGTATTCCCAATCATTTATTTATTTAGTATATTGATATATAATTTATGCCCATTATTATAAACTCCATCAAAACCTCGTATATAAATATAGATAGATTAAATACATTATCCGTGTATTTGTGAAGATAAAAATCAATTACGGCCGTTGACGATAAGATATTAATAAATGAGAAACAATTTTTAATGACAAAGTGTGGATTTTAGTTAATCATTTGGGGTAAAATTTTAATCATGACCATATGATATTAATAAAGTGGTTCAAAGAAGTATAAAAGCAATAATACTGAATGTTTCACGGAGATAAGAAATCGAAAAACTTCAAAAACGATAAATATTTCATGTCACAGACGATATTATTATAACTGTTGCTTATGTCTGTTAATTAGGAGCAGATAAAAACCTGTGTACACCTGTAAACATGTTATTGAAAGAAAGTGTATAAAGATACTTATTTTAATCACCAGATGTGCTTTATCTCATCATCTAATTATTTGAGGTGTCATTTTAATCAGGGCCATATGTTTTAATTAAGTGGTTGAAAGAAATAGAAAAGCAATACGACTGAATGTTTCACGATTGTCATGTTAATAAGATAAGTAATCCAAAAACTAGAAATAAGAAGATAAATATTTTATGTATTGATATCAAACATTTTTGATCCAAGTATCTTTACACGTGCATGTATTTATAGTACCGCCTACTGGATTGAGTGACAGTTTATCTGATTTATATAAATAGTATATCTTGGAGAATTCTTACAGTTGTTATAAGCATGTATAAGCAGTAACTATTTTAAGAAGTAGATTTTTTTTTTTCCAGAATTACCACAGACTTATTATCTAGGGGTTGGGTAAGCGTTTAGCAAAGAAAAATTCGCGTCCGTTTTGGAGGGTATACCGTCCACTTTTAAGGGTGTGACGTAACGTCCACCTTGGAGGGTAGCTTGGTCCAATATTTAGGTATAGCGCCCGCGCCTAAGCCCAACTATAGCCTCTGCACCCACATACGACGTTCGTGTGAGTCATATCCTTAGGTATGCATCCCCATGTCGAGTCCAACTCTGATGTCCGCGTGAAGGCCCAAATATAGCGTGAGTGTACGCGCGCAGGTCTAACTATAACGTCTCGCGTCCCGATTTCAGGTCCAAATATGGAGTTGGTGTCCCGATGTCCGCGTGAAGGCCCAAATATAGTGTACGCGTCCGCGCTCAGGTCCAACTATAGCGCTCGCGTCCGCGCGAAGGCCCAAATATGGTGTCGGCCTGTGAGTCATACCCTTAGATTTCAGAGTCAACAACGGTGTCCACGCTAAGGCCCAAATATAGCGTCAGCGCATGCGCGCAGCGCGCGTCTCGCGTCCGAGGTTTGGGGGGTCATACTGCTCGCACTATACTACTTACAACATTCTAATCACAGCACTGTTTTAACATTCAGTGACATCATTTAGAACTGTTCTACAATCCTGACAGGTTTGGTCATTTCTACGACTAGAACAGTTTTAGAAAGTTCTGCTGACAGTTGTACGATAAGAACTCGTTTAGACAGTTCTGATGACAGTTCTACAGTTGGAACTGATTTGGTCAGTTCTGCTGACAGTTCTACGACTAAAACAGATTTGGGCAGTTCTACCTAGAACAGTTTTGACAGTTCTTCCCTGATCCTGAAAGTTCTGCTTAGAACACTTCTAGGGTAGAACTGTTCTAGGACAGTTTAGAATAGTTCAATGACAGATTATTATATTATTATTATAATGAAAGGTTAGAAGTGATCTCAATTGTACTAGCATTGCAACAAATCATTACATAAAAAATAATTCAAATATCACCCCTCCCAAATTATTCCCCATTTTCACATTTTCATCAGACTCACCCATTATTGAAATCAAATGTTCCTACATGAAAATAATAACCTGAAGAAAATGAAGGTGCTGAAATGGCGACAAATAAAGAAGTTTTCGATAAACCGATATATGGACATGACAAAACATTTAACCATAACCAATTTCAAGGCAAGGGTACTAAATAAAAAATTCAAAAAAATTTGGTATGATGGCTAAAATATCATTTTGTTACAATAATTATCTTAGATGCATGTGATGTTGCTTGTTTGAAAAACAGAAAAAAATAGAATGTAGAGAAACCTACATTTCACATTAATGAACATGTAATATAGATAAAAGATAAAACAAGAAACTATGATAATAAATAACATAACGCGAACTGATCTGACAAGATGATGAGCTTTATCCGTTATATCAATATATTGTTTTTCATCATTTTATGATATAATGTAGGTTATCTGATTATCTAATCCATGTATAAACATGTCCTGATAAGAAAAACATTTAACAACATTGGTGAAGGAAGGATTTTTATTAAAAGGTATCTAGTAAGTATATAGAAATCATGACTAGACAAAAATGTCGGGTATATTTTAAAGCATATACTATGTACATATACTAATCTTCAATGTGATGCTCCTTTTTTTAATTGTCACTAAAAACCAATGGGAGTGACTAGAGACCCGTTAACCCTTCAGGAGCACCAGTGATCATTCCAAGTTTCACATGGTTTTGAAAGTTCAATGTTAGGTGTACTATGTAGTGTTTTGAAGGATGACTGTCTATTTTTCTTGTGGCCATGGTAATTTGTGTAATTTTTGACTTTTGATTTTAATGTCCTCTTGTTATCTGATAATTTTATCTTTCAATGATAGTACTGCAACTGACATCGAAAAAGACGCTTAGTTAACGAGCTTAATGATCCGGAATAACACACGGCTCCAAATTGTTTTAAATGATAGAATAATATCTATATTTTAATTTCCGTCTGGTCGCAAAAAGTTTCTATGGTCACATTTTTGTATTGTATCCCTTTAATGGGGGGGTACCCCTCAATTTACGGTTTTTGGTAGTTACCTTAAAATCCAAAAATATATTATTTGAAAAAAAAATTCCCGCTATTTTCGTAAATATTTTCGATGCACATTTCATCAAGGATCATTGGAATGATGAAGACATAAATATAATACCATCCACAAGTAAAACTTTCAAACGTAAAGTTGGCTGTTTTTTTAAATAGAAATTTAACACGTTTTTCTTTGAAAACAAGAAAACATATGATTCAAAAACAGTATTTGACAGTTGAGAGGACAACACATATTATTGCGATACTGCATACAAATTTTGTTGGGCAAATTCCAAACAATTTTCTCAAAAACTAAAAAATAAAAACATCATTTGTACCTTTTTTAATTACGGAAATTTCCTATCCGTCAATCAACTCCACCATTTATTTTTTCCTTCACATTGAATTTGATAGTTTCGATGTGATTATGTAGATTTTGTAGGATAAGTTAATTAGTTTTTGAGTGATTTGAATACATATAGTAGTTCTTTGGTGTATTTTCTGCAAATAATTTATATTTTTGTTAATACAATTATTTACAAAAGTTACCAAATCCTTCGGATAAGAGGTTTTTCCGGATAATGACTATAGTTGATATTGTGTGAAAATACATTGTACGTCAATGATTAACCTCATAGCAATTAATATGCATGCACGTGTTCGGGGAAAAAAGTACTATTGGAGTTTCGCAGAGATGTGGTGTGTGACAAGATGATGCTACAACCATCTTCTCTTGATACTGTGCTTTCCTTTGGCGAATCATCAGTGATGTTATGAGACTTGCACCAGAATTCAAAATTGTTGCGCCTTTAAATTAGATTGATTGATTGTTGGTTACTGAACGTCCAGTGGAAAATATTTCATGCATGTTCAGGACGAGAACAAGTTAACAATAAAAACAATAGGTAGGTCTTGTCATAATAGAGGCAATTCAGAATGATTATCGGGAAAATTTGGACTGCCACTTGAAAATGATGGTATATTGGATTGGGACAGAAATTTTGCAATGCAACAGGCCACCTACGGACCCCTCAAAGAGTTGTTGCAAGGGTTCTTAACGTGCAAAGAACGTGTCACTGTCTTTACACGAGGCATCGGATTTATCGTCCCCATTCTGACCGGACTTGACTACGAACTTGATACATCCCGCACAACCAAACGGACGCCCCTCTTCGTTTTACTGCCGGTCGGGAGAAAACCAAGTGACCATATTTCGTTTCCCCAGTCACCACTGGGGAACTTTAAATTAGAAACAACAAAAAACCATATATGTGATCAAACTGATCCACATGTATCCTCACACCCTGACACTTTTATACGATTTCGCGCTCAGTTTCTTCCTTTTAGCTTGGATATGAAAACCGGTAAAAGCAAAACCTTTTAAAAAAAATACAGAAAATTACACAAAACTGAGTCCTCTAAACGTGTTGACAGTCTTTTAATTTGTGCTAATTAATGTGAGTAATCATTTATCCATACATTACCAAGTACTTATTGAAGTCAACACCTGTACAATTAGGTAAAACAGTTACTGAAAAAATTAGAATATTAACTTTCTGTCAGTTCATTGATAACGATTGTTAGTGATGATCTGTTCTGCCATACGAAAAAGCCTTTCTCATGCATATATCACATCCCCGACATATACCGATCACTTTTACCCAAGATTGTCTCTGATGCTTACCAAACTACCAAACTCCAGAACTAACTAGATATTGTGACACCTTACAATTCAGACACAGTGGGGCCAAGGGATATGAAATATAGAGTTTAGCTCTGAACTCAATATAGGGGATGCCATATCTGCTGCAGGAGAATTGAAGCCTATGTTAAGAATTACACCAAAGTGTATCTGAAAATATCAAGGATACATTAAAAGAAGAACAATTACTTCACTCTGCCGCCAGTGCTCATATTGGTTTTGTCCTCTTTTGGCTATTTCTATGAAAATAAACTCATCATAGATACCAGGACTAAATTTTGTATACGTCAGACGCGCGTTTCGTCTACAAGGGTAATATATGCCTGAGGTAGAAAAAAAGATGCCCGCATAATTTCTTAATAGATATAGGTGTGGTGTGAGTGCCAATTAAACAACACACCATCCAAGTCACAATTTATAAAATTAAACCATTATAGATCACGGTACGATCTTCAACACGAAGCATAGGCTCTTAAGTTCATTTGTTAGTTAATTGATGAAAAATAATTACACAAAGGCGCTTCTGAACCACATATTGTCCCTAAAGATAACAAAAATTGGTAAATGTATTGCTATTACAAAATCAATCGTTTCTGTAGCAACATTCGCCCCATTACATTTGGGATTGGCCGTGCATATATATCATGAATATGCATATGGGAATATGGGTCACAAACATTGATCGAAATTTTGTACTCACATTGTTTTTGTGTTTCCTATGCATAGGTAAGAATATACCTGACGAGTTTGACCGAATCAAGACGGTATTTAGGGTCCAGATCGCATTTGTACTCATAAACTGTGTTTGCCTTGAAAAAACTCTGTCCTGCGCCGAACTTGTTCTTGTAAAAAAAGGGAAGTGTGTTGTATTAATGCTATTACGCGTACTGAATACGCATATGGTAACCAAGAGATTGATGCATGTCACTATTTAATGAAGTGTGAATTTGTGTGTCGCTTTTAAAAGTTATATATATAAGGATCATGACTGATGTTGAATTACAATATTAGCAAATTGGTATAACGTTGTATAATTTTTCATCCTTCCCTTAAAAGAAAATGATAGCAAACTTTTTTTTACCAGGATTATCCCACTGAGACAATGTTTCATGCACCAAACTGACTTTGTTTTAAACTCAACCAAACCCCTAATCAAGGCAAGTAACACTTATGATTTGTCAGTTAAAACCTCGCATTCGCCTCGGGTGACAATGGTATTTTTTGTGTTATAACTGATCCGTCCAGACTTTGAAAATGCACAATATGTATTTATCTATAACTAGAAACTAATTTTCAAAAAATACACAACCTTTTAGATGCAAAATTAAAAACAATGTTTCAGCGCATGAATTTTTTTTTTTCAAAGATAGAAAAAGTATTGAAATAATTTGATAAATTGGTGTTTTATAGTTTAGAAAATAATTCTGTAATATACTGTAGTGAAACACTATACACAATACGAAAGTTTAAAAGGTCAAAGCCACTTCTTCTTTTGATATGTCATAAATGGGAAAAAATCAGAAGGTTCCAAATCAACGCCATTTTGTAATGGCAGCTCATCATATAAGTAGTCAAATTTGTCGTTTTAACATCGTTTATAGCATATGCTTATGATTGAATCGTTTTTTTTTAGCATTCTATCGAATAAATATCAGAAAATTTCTCCGTTTTGTCCTTGTGGTTGAAATATCAATATTTTTAGGTCTGACCTTTGACCTCAATTTCACACAAATGTGACCACTCTGGATTTTTACGACCAAAAATTTCTTGTTGTACACGTTTTCCTCTTTCCAGCGATATAAGACGAAGAAAGTCTCCAGAAGATGTTAGATACTGTTTCGGAGTGGTGCCGTGAATGGAAAATTGATATAAATCCAATCAAAAGCAACGTTATCCATTTCAGGAATAAACCTGTCAGTCGATCGGACTTCCCATTCAAATGTTCCGACTTGGATATTGAGTACACTTCTTCATACAAATACTTGGGCATATGGTTGGATGAGCATTTGACTATGGACAAAGCAGTTAAGGAACTTTCGAAGTCAGCTAGCAGGGCACTAGGCGCGCTATATGGAAAGTTCATTAGTGCTGGTGGAATGACTCACAGTGTGTAAACAAAATTATATTCCACTATGGTAGAACCTGTTTTATTCTACGGAGCAGGCATTTGGGGAACTAAAACATTTTCAGTGATTAATTCGATTCAGAATAAAGCATCTAAGTTATTCTTGTCAGCTGGTAAATATACATCAAATACCGCCGTCAGAGGTGACATTGGATGGTCCTCGTGTTTTACCAAACAGCGTATTGCTTGTATTCGTCTGATGTGTCGAATTACTAGATCTGATGATGTCCGTATTACCCGTAAGATATCAGCATGGATTGCAAATAGGCGTAAGGGATGGTACTACCAAGTTAGCAAAATGATACAAAAGTGTAATGCTACGGACATAGTGAACGATAATAACATTACGACAAAAACTGCGATGAGAACAATTTATGAGCGCGTAATTATTGTAGACAACGACGAATTTGTTAGCGAACTTTTTAATGACAAGAATAATCCAAACGGCAATAAACTACGTACATATAGACAATACAAAGAAAAAGTAGAAACAGAAAAATATTTGAAACTTCAGTTGCCGAGATCGGTCCAACGAGTTGTTGCCCTGTTCCGAAGTGGATCGCTTCCGTTGGCAATCGAGACAGGCCGATACGCACGACCGCAAATACCAGTAAATGAAAGAAGTTGTAAATTCTGTCTGGATGACGTCTTAGAAAACGAGAAACATTTTTTAATGAACTGCACTATGTATGATGACTTAAGATATAATTTATTTTCTCGAGCCAAAAACTTTATAGAAAACTTTGATACTCTTGATATTGACAGTCAATTTATCAGTCTTATGAAATGTAAAGAAATACAATCCTCATTATCATACGCACTTTTCAATTTATATCAGAGAAGAAAGAAATTTATTTGAATGTTAACATATATTTTTCATAGTTATATTTTTAAAGTCTTTTTACTATCATTGTTATTATTGTTACTTTTAAGTACGGATATTTTTAGTTAGATCATTTATTTTATATCATCACATTTAAATTATTTTTGTCTCCCTAGAAATATTTTTTTTTTTTTTTGTCTTTTCTTTTTGTTAGTTTTTTTTTAAAGAAGTGTATCCGGTTTTTGGCAAAACCTTTTAAACATTGCTTATGTTTTTAATCTGTAATCTCTTTATTAATATAGTCTATCTAATATTAATTGATACGTTTACTAGTAAATATTTTAAAAGCAGTTTACTTAATGTGATAAACCAGTAATTTATTTATGAATTTTATAAAGAAATGCTCATTTTATTTTTTTATATAAATGTACAGTTGTCTGATGTGTTTTAAAGTGTCTCATAAGTCTATTCTAAGGCTGGCTATTTGATCTCTGTTTGTATCATGAATTGTTGTATATATATATTGTCTGATCAAATATGTGACACTATAATAAAATAATTATTTATTTATTATTTACAAGATTGATCGTTTATATAAATATACAGTGTTAATTTCCATTGTTTAACCCAAGCGTACATTTTAGATAAATAAATTGAATGAAAACTACGGTTCTTAATTTGTGCATTGGAATTAAAAATTCGATATGCATCATTACTTTCTTTTGTTTACAACTCTGTCTTGTATTGTTCTGGTCGTACTATTTCAAATATTCAATTTCATGACTGTATCATGTGTATCCATAAGTTTACCATATATAAAGTACTATCATATGGTTGGGTTAAAAATTAATGGTAAACCCTTAGGCTAGTTTTTACTGTTATTATGTATAATCTTACCGTTTTAATTTCTTGACATAACTGCACGACTCGATTCTCAATTATGTGTGTTAAGATAATCGTTGCGAAGAATCCTGCTCAAACTTTAGTGAAAGACGGGGTTAATCTTGCTTTGTGGCGAAAGTTTATATTCTTTGATGAAGGCAATTGTAGTGACCTGCAATACAAGTTCCATTCAATTGAGTTTAGTTATTATATGTCTTGTGTTTCTGTCTCTGCCCTAGGTTTTTTATATGAGTCTATTGGCACGAGAAACTTCATGTGAGCTTGACCTTTGCCCTCAATGTAAAACTTGTATATTTTGTTTGAATTAAATGGAAAATTAACTGTATGATTGGCATTCGTACCACATCTTCTAAGATATATTAGATACATAAGATTTATTGTTAGTTTAGTGTACCACAATGACCCTTTTATCAAAATCCTTTTTTTTTTACATATAAAAAAAACATGAACAGTGACGCCATCGTGACCCAATATTGAGCTTCACAGATCTGTGTTATGGGGTAATGTGAATCGCGTATAAGGTTCATAACATTTGATTGAGTTAGACTTATTTAAGACAAAGGAAACGAAAGAGTCAGCACTTCTTATATTTTTTAAAGGGACATGATAACTCTTGAACGGTAAATGTGACACTTAAAAATTTCAAATTTGATTTTGTGTTGAGGTGGGGATCCCGCTTACATGTTCAAACCCGCCTTATTCGGTATGTATGTGCTTGTGGTAAGTCAGGAGCCTGTAATTAAATGAATGTCGTTTTTTATGTGTTACATACTTGTTTTTCGTTCATTTTTTGTACATAAATTTGGTCGTTTATTTTCCCGTTTGAATATTGTTTTACAATGTCATTTCAGTGCCTTTTATTGCTGACTATATGCGGTATTGACTGCTCATTGTTGAAAGCTCCATATGACCCATAGTTGTTAGTGTTTGTGTGATCTGGTCTTTTGTGGAGAGTTATTGGCACTCATGCCACATACGGGGGAGGGTTGGGATCCCGCTAACATTTTTAACCCCGCCTTATTTTATATGCACGTGCCTATTTTGTTTTTTGTTTATTTTTTGTACATAACTTATACCGTTTGTTTTCTCGTTTGAATTGTTTTACATTGTCATGTCGGTGCCTTTAAAAGCTGACTTTGCGGTATGAACCTTGCCCATTGTTGAAGACTGTGTTGGTGACCTAGGCTACATTGTATAATTGTTAATTTCTGTGTCATTTAGTCTCTTGTGGAGAGTTCTCATTGGCACTCATGCATCAGCTCCTTTTATATAATGGGTTTAGGTTTTGAAGTATTTGATTGAGGCAAACTAAAGTAAGAAGAGCAGAACCCGTTTTTATGGGACATTCGGGACAGACGGACTAGTGTAACTCTTTATGTTCCTAAATCATGGCGCCAACACAGACATTCTTACTATTGTGCTGGTGATACACATCCCACTAGCACTGTCATTAACACATGTAAAATTAATTTTATTATAAAAATAATATTCAATCTTAATCTTGATTTCTTTATTTTTGACCGAATGATTATATGCATGCCCTTCACAACGACTGAATGAGTATCAAATTTGACAAATTTATTGTACATAATTATACATTTTATTATATTTATAACTTTTTTTCCAACTAATTAAAGCTTACCAACTTGTTGATCATAACTTTCCTTTATATGTCTTTTAACATTCTGTTTTGAACAAAAAGATTTCTAACATATACTTCACATGTATTTCTTTCAAATCTGACATTATTAAAAATCCATTAAATAAAATTCAGTCGAACTTGATAATAAATGTGCAATCAAATATATATGCAAGTCGTCAACTGGTCAAGTGACTAGATGCACATATCGTTAGCCATTTAAACAACATGTCCTAATTGGGTGGTTTTAAAACTTCTAGCATAGGTGGATCCAGGGGGCGCCCCCAAACCCTTTGTGGGGGAAATTTGGTTGATTATATAGGGAATCATTGAAGCATGAATGAAGCGGGCCCCCTTAGGAAAAGTTCTGGATCCGCCACTGTCTAGACATATTTACGTAAATAAGGGATGAGTAAAGGAAAAAAAAGAAAACAGCATGACTGAATTAAATAAAAAGATGTTCGATGTACTGTATACTTCGGTTTGTTTTAAAAATATATACGATGCTTTATTTTTATCTAGTTTTCTTATCAAAATAATTAAAATGAGAAGATAAATACCTTATAGCTTCCTTTACCGTCGATGCTAAAATGTTTAATGTTATAAAATAATTTTAGCGTCTTTGACCTACTTTACCTTTTTATTCGGAGACTTGCGGTTATCTTCTGTCATGTTCAACGGGAACATTAGAATGATCTAGAATAGAACCAAGATGGAACCAAGAGCGGATCCAGGGGGGGGGGGGGGGGGGGGGGGGGTCCTTCGTGGGAAAAATTTGGTTGATTATATAGGAAATCATTGAAGCATGACTGAAGCGGGCCCCCCTTAGGAAAATTTCTGGATCCGCCACTGTCTAGACATATTTACGTAAATAAGGGATGAGTAAAGGGGAAAAAAAAGAAAACAAAATGACTGAATTAAATAAAAGATGTTCGATATACTGTATACTTCGGTTTGTTTTAAAAATCTATACGATGCTTTATTTTTATCTAGTTTCCTTATCAAAATAATTAAAATGAGAAGATAAATACCTTATAGCTTCCTTTACCGTCGATGCTAAAATGTTTAATGTTATAAAATAATTTTAGCGTCTTTGACCTACTTTACCTTTTTATTCGGAGACTTGCGGTTATCTTCTGTTATGTTCAACGGGAACATTAGAATGTTCTAGAATAGAACCCAGATGGAACCAAGAAGTTGGGTTGCCTTAACCAAACAACCCGGATGTTGAACCAGTTACCATGGTTTCGAACCAAAGAACCAAGGTTCAGAACCAGAAAACCCAGATGGAACCAAGGTTTAGAACCAGAGTGCCCGGATATAACCCAATTGCATTCGGAATTCTCATGACTTTTTATACCTTCAATGTATTTTCCAAATCATTTATTTATTTAGTATATTTATATATAATTATATATAATTTATTATATAATTTAGTTGTGTGTTAATTCTTCCGGACCATTAAAGTTTTAAAAAATTAACTCTGGTTGCAGTACTATGAGACTCAATGTCAATCATTATGGACAACTTTTGAGTGGATGCATTTCTGTCAAAAACTTTGGTTTTAGTTAACATCATCCTTGCATTTAGGGGCGTCGTCACGTTCCAATGTTGAGCGAGTCGTTGGATAACTATGATTTTATATTGCATAATTTATTCGTCCAATTGAATTCTCATAATTGACAATCAGCACTCTGTCATGATGGGAATTGTGATTAAGTACCTACAGAACAAATATTATTTTTAGTTTATCCTCCACAATGTCGATCACTAAGACACATGATAAATGTAAATAGTGCAGGGTTACAGGTGATCCCCTCTATCTGGTAAATGACGTCATAAATGCGTGCCAGTGACGGACAAACTTGAAAGTGGTATATTGGTAAACCGGTAATCATTTGATTATTTTGCTCCTTCTGACTTAACATTAATTCTATGTAAAAACCAAAGAATGAAGGATAGGTATGGCCACTCAATGTCACAGATTTTATTAATATTTGCAATATCTACTCATAGACTTATTTTTTAGAGTTTGGCTAGCTGGTCAAATTTGCTGTTTTAAGACTATTTATAATACTTGTATTATCCCCTATGTTCTATTTCTAGAAATGGTGTCTGTGTTATTTTACTGGCAGGTTCAAAACACAAGCATTTAAACTAGAAATTTCAAGAATGGTTATGGGAAAGTTTAGTTGAAAAAAGCCCAAAAAATTGGGGTCTATGTGCTTGTTTTCGAGATATTACCTTTTGGAAATTTGGCGACAAAATTTTCTTTACAAATGGCTTACAATTCATGTAATTATACATGTAAAAGATTTATAAAAGAAAAATGGGGGTCCATGGGCCAAATTTTTTAAGGCATTCAAATGGATAAAACCAGAGGATTCCGAAAAACTGACAGAACTTCGAAAACATGACAAGCAAACATCCTTAATATAAACCTACCCAAGGCTGGTCAATTTGGCCCATGTGCTCCACTAACTGTAAAATAAATAGAAATAAAATAAATATAAATAACCAGTTAAAGGTAACACACACACAATTGTATAATATTTGTAAGTTTTCATACTGACACATTCTGGTCATTTATTTTAATTTTTCCTATGAATTTTCAAATGTAGTTTTGACGATACGAATTGCTCTTTCATTCGAAAAAAAGTCTGAGGAAATGAAAAACTGGCAAATAATTTTATTTCAACATAATTTTCACAACTTGATGTTGCAATTTTTTAAAAGAAGCACTCTTAACTAACCTTCTGTCTGAAGGTGTAAAATATAAGAATATCTAAACAAGGTATAATGTTGCTAGAGAATGAAATAAAAGCTGAATACAACAATTACCTTTTTCATTTCAGCTTTATTCAGTGCTGTACCAATCATTATGGACTTTCTACATGATCTAGAGGCAAACATCTGTCGAACTCTTGATGGACGACACATAACACCCTAACAATAAACATTTGATAAATAAAAATACTTTAAAATTGATTGTATCATCAAATTATTACACATTAAATGAGTAGTAGTGATAAGTTATATTTGGCTGGTCTTGTGAATTTGCCAAAAAAAAGAATCTGTTCTTATGGACTGTCAAAGGTAAGGAATAGGGTTTGGATCCTTCTTATATGTTTAGCCCCACTAATTGCTTTGTGTATGTGACTGTCACAAGTCAGGAACCTGTGATTCAGTGGTTGTTCTTTGTTGCTATAATACAAATTTGTTAATTTTTTTGTAATTATTTAGGCTGTTAGTTTTGTCTGTGGAATTGTTTTTCATGTGTGATTTGGGGCCTTTTATACAGCTGACTATGCAATGTCGGCTTTACTCATTGATGAAGGGTGTACAGTGACCTATAGCTGTGAAATTCTGTGACATTTGGTCTCTTGTGAAGAGGTGTCTCATCGGCAATTATACCACATTATATATACGCTGAATATAAAAAGTAGAACCTGAACTTAAACTTAAAATCATATTTCTTTATTGATTGATTGATATTCAACAGCAAAACAGCCCATATAAGCTGTACCCCTGAAAAATGAAGTTTGTGACATTGACCTCTCAGATTCATTACCTACAGACAAATGTTCTACTGTGTCATTACTTATTATATGATTAAACGCCTTTTTAAAGGAATTCATTGGTTTTCAAACTTGACTTATTCACTCACGAACATATAAAAGTCTGAAGCACTTTTAAGATATCTGTGCGAGTGACTTTGTCACACCTATAAATTCATTTAAAAAAGATGTTTATTCCTTAGAATTGTTTTAACCTGAAGATAAGGAATTCATTTTTCTAACCTTGTAACCTCTATCACACGTAAATTATATATTTGTGTCATTGAATTGGTATGGCGCACACATGACACATGCATATATTTGTTGGTTACAGCAAAAATATATACCCCTTTAAAGGAGTAAGTTCGGTAAGGGCCATATTTGGCCCCAATAATAAAGTTCAGAGTTACAAAAAAATTAATGTTGTAAGTTGCCTCAAAGAAATGTGAGAAAGTAAAACAGAACTGTTTTTCTCAAAGTTTAATTCTAACACGTGGATTTATACATCCCAAAATGGTCAAGATGAGGGATTTTGGCGAAATTTCACAAATCAGCTGGATTTCAACCAAATTAAGGAATATGAAACATAGAGCACAGGCGCCGACAAACTTAATATTTAAATAAAACATGTGAAATGTCCTCTCAAACATTACCTTAAAAGATCTTTGTTGTCGACGTATGTACTTTATGTTTCCTGTTCAAGAATCTATGGAAATTTACCAATTTTCATTGATTTTTTCGTGAAAATCAATATGAGTACAACTTGTGACGTCATAATGAAACGCAGAAACGTAAAATTTTCAACAAAATGGCTTATTTCCTATCAAGTCAATATATTAGCTATAATTTATTGTGATATTGGTTAATAAGTCCGAATTTTAAATTTAAGCTAAAATAGGGGGCAATTTTAGGACCTTACCGTCCTTTTTAATCTAATTTAGGAATAACTACAAAATGATGATTTGTGTTAATTATTTTATCAAATGATTTAAACAAAGTGAAATATTTTTTTTAAATTTTGAGTGTAATTATCGCTTCCATCTTGTTTACATTTGTAACAAAAAGATGTTTGGTCAATGGCGTCTATGAAAAAAATAAACAATATCAAGAAAAACTACCAGAAGTCCTCTCTAACATTCATATCAACGTATACTCTAATGATATTGCAAAACATATAAGAATTAATGAAGTTTAAACTCAATAAAAGTCAAATTTGAAAACATTTTATGATTCATTAGCAATATATGAATCTTTCAAAGCATTCTAAATGATGAAACGATTCAGAAAAAAGTATTTTATCACTATGTTTAAAAGTAAGATCAGTTCTAGGAGCAGAATGGGATTTTTTCAGTTCTAAGAGGGATCAATGCATGTTCCTATGACTAGATAATGATGGCATGTTTAATGATATCTTGATATTTCTTAAGCAGTTACTTTGTGTATCCAATATTAGATTTCAGGTTTCTAATATAAACTTAATACAACCATGTTTCTTAAAATATCATGCAATCTGATAATCAAATGTAAACTCAAAATAAAAAGTATTTGAAAGTCTAAGTCATCCAGGAGTAATATTGTATCACCTAGCTAGTACAAGACAGGCAAAAGATACTAAATGGATAATCAAACTCATAAAGTTATAAGGAACTGAGTCATGGCAAAAAAAGCAAAAACAAAAAAATAACAGTATGCAAAACAGAAGATAGAAAACCACTGAGTCTAGAATAGAGGTTCTATTTTTTATGCTCCCCCCCCCAGAATATACATTTGATGAAATCCATCACAAAGATCATAAGCCTAGAGTAATTTTCACTTGGCCAATTCTTTAGGCAATAGCAGATAAATTGCAGTCTGGATTTCTCGAGAAGTGCTGGTAAATCTCTTATTGTAGTGAATAGGACATGCATACATGCAGAGCAGGATATGCTTACCCTTCCAGAGAACTCGCGATCATCCCAGTATTTGGTGGGGTTAGTGTTGCTTAGTCTTTAGAATTCTGTCTTGTGTTTTATGTACTGTTGTTTGTCTGTTTGTCTTTTTCTTTTTTAAGCATGGCCTTGTCAAGTTTGTTTTCAGGTTATGCTAAAATTGAGAAAGGAAATGGGGAATGTGAGTTTGAGTGTCCCTATATATGGTATCTTTTGCCCTCTTTTCCCTCTTCAATAAACCAATTGTATCTAAATTGAACATTTACTCACAAGTGAATCTGTCAACATGAAGATTAGTTCCTCTATTTCTGAAAATAAATACACTTGAAAAATCAATATATGCTAATAGCACTACATGTGCTTTTGATGAAAAAATTAAAAAAAAAAAAAAATAGGGAACAAAAGACTCCAAGATGCCTGTATTCTTCAACTTTCGTCTTTGCCTAAAATATATATAACTTTATCATCAACAATATCCTTAAATTTACCACCAAATTTCTGTTCATTTTACTGACCTATGGTCTCTTTTTGGCTCTATTTATACGTGTCAATATAAAGGGTCATTCTAATGTCAAACAGTTGCTGCATGTTAGGGTTTTTGATTTGCTAAAAGTTTTGTTTTATTTATTTGTAAGTTTCTGTAAAACATTTTTTGTTATTGCCATAATGAATCACGCTAACCATTAAATCATTATGTTAATAGATATTAATAGAATCGTTTTTGACATAATGTGAATCAGACAATACGATGACCAATAGTTGTTAATTTCTGTGTCATTTTGGTCTCCGTTGGAGAGTTGTCTCATTGTCAATCATACCACATCTTCTTTTTTTTATATAAACACAATGGAAAACTTTAAAATTAATTTGATCTATAAGTTATTTAGACTGAAATGTTTATTAAAACTATAAACTATAATCGTTCGACCAGATGTCAAATCAACCAAGAATGGCTCATTTTAAACATTTGTTAAAGTTAGAATACATTGTCCATGTGCTAAAAAGAAGAAAAATTATATGCATTCAGTGAAACATCTTATGTACTGACTGGTCTTATATTCCCTTTCTGTCGTAAAAAAATATTTTTGAAGAGAATAATAATATAAAATTATATGTTTATATATTACTGGCTAACCATCTTTTCCAAATGTCCAGTCTTTACTGACTGGTGTCGAAATCAACTTGACTTTGTTTAGGATCACCTGTCAATAAAATAATATATTAAAACTTTTCTTTGATCAATGATAAAAATATCATGTTTTTGTTTTTAGCAATTGTCTCAAGTCTTTGAATACATCAAAGTAGATAAATGTATGCCTGGTATTCACCTCAAAATCTAACAAAACCTTTAAACCGACTTATTAAGAAGGGACATAGTTATGATACTGTTTTCAGGTCATTAAAGATTGCATATTTTAGCTTTAATATTGATTCACTTATAGGGTCTTTGCATCGGAACTAAACACATTTATTTAAAAAAAAAACAGTTGTTGGCATGACACGGGTTATGTTCTTCTAATATATTTTATGATTGTATGATATTAACCCTTAACGGGAGGGATTGTGCCTGATATTCATATGATGAAGACATAATCTTTCAATCAGTTTAATTGAGGTCTGGAGCTGGCATGTCAGTTAACTGCTAGTAGTCTGTTGTTATTTATGTATTATTGTCATTTTATTTCTTTTCCTTTGTTACATCTTCTGACATCCGACTCGGACTTCTCTTGAACTGAATTTTAATGTGCATATTGTTATGCTTTTACTTTTCTTCATTGGCTAGAAGTATAGGGGAGGGTTGATATCTCATAAACATGTTTAACCCCGCTGCAATTTTGCACCTGTCCCAAGTCAGGAGCCTCTGTCCTTTGTTAATCTTGTATTATTTTTAATTCTAGTTTCTTGTGTATAATTCGGAGTTCAGTATGACGTCCATTATCACTGTACTAGTATATCTTTTAAGTGGCCAGCTGAAGGACGCCTACGGGTGGGGGAGTTTCTCGCTACATTGAAGACCCATTGGTGGTCTTCGTCTGTTGTCTGCTCTATGGTTGGGTTGTTGTCGCTTGGACACAATCCCCAGTTCCTTTCTCAATTTTAAGGTTATATTTTGGGAGTACAATATTTTTTTTGAATGTGGAAAAAGTAAAACTTTTATACTGCTGTATTGTTGAGGGATTATTCACACTATAACAATCAGGACAGACTAATACATATTTTTTAAACTTAAGTTGTTAAATACAAAATACTTAGATATAGGAAGATGTGGTGTGAGTGCCAATGAGACAACTCTCCATACAAATAACAATTTAAAAAGTAAACCATTATAGGTTAAAGTACGGCCTTCAACACGGAGCCTTGGCTCACACCGAACAACAAGCTATAAAGGGCCCCAAAATTACTAGTGTAAAACCATTCAAACGGGAAAACCAACGGTCTAATCTATATAAACAAAACGAGAAACGAGAAACACGTACATATTACATAAACAAACGACAACTACTGTACATCAGATTCCTGACTTAGGACAGGTGCAAACATTTGCAGCGGGATTAAACGTTTTAATGGATCCAAACCTTCTCCCTTTTTCTGAAACAATAGCATAACATCACAACAAAGAAAAACATACGATAAAATATCAATTGGCAGACTTAACTCAATCAAAAAACGTATGATTAAACAATGAACGAATAAATTTGATCTGCGATATCTGAATACAAATGCACAGTTAATTAAATATTAGAGACAAACATTCATGACCAAAAAGCTAACAAACAAATTCAAACACAGGACATGACTGAGAAATATTTAACCAATCAATGTTCACTTTAGAAAAAAAATCTTGAAGTTTATACAAATGTTGTTAGAATAAGTGAAAAATTGAAGATATTACAAATAATCAAAGCTGGTGTACAGACAAGATCCATATAAATAAAAAATAACAAAAAAGCATTATAAACAGTATCAACAGGTCGAATTAACAAGAAAATACGATTTGAGAGTACTCGCAGTTACTGACAGCTAGTTAAAAGCCAAAACCAATTAATAATAAAAAATCATGCATCAGAGACTAAAATCGACTAAAACACATCACAGGGATTTAGTATTTTAACGTCATTAAAAGTCAAAGAAGACATGACTTGTCCATCAAAAGCTCAGCAGATCATTTGTTGTGTCTTTTTTTTTTTTTTTTTTTTTTGAATTAACCATACTACATGTACTAACTTTAAACAAAACAAATGATCTATTTTATCATTACATTGTTTTAAATATCTACAATAAAATCAAATCCATTCTTTCGGAATACCACTATACTCTCCATTAGTATTATATCATTACTGGATGTCATACAGTAGATCAGAAATTAACAATTCCAACAAATCATACTGCTGACCAATGGACCGTGCAAAATGAGGTCAAGGTCATATGAACCGAGGATTAATATGAAAAATGTGTATTTGTACATCTTCCCAAAACATTTCAGATATGTCGGATTACTAAACTGATTTGTGTAATTGATGTGTAGAAACCCCGCAAAACTGATCCTACTACCATACCATAAAGACAAGGCATTTAAAAAAAATTAAATACCACCTTCCCAAAAATATCCCCTATTGTATAACTGTTATGAATATGGTATGACATCAGTTTACTCAAAACTACATATACTTGGGTTACTGTTACCAATGTACATTCAGAAAACTACTACGTCATATTAAGGAATTCCGGGATTCCCCATGATATATATGACAGTAATTACCCTAGTTATTATCCTGATCGGATGTCCCGACATTGATGAGCGACCAGATAGATAACCAAGTGACTCAAGCATACGATTGTTATATTCAGGTAATATAACACATACACACAACCCTATACCATCAATACATAACTCATCCATCATCCATGGTTATGCTGATTTCAAAAGTTCCTACAAATGGGAATATACATGAAGAAAATGAAGGTGCTGAAATGCAAAAAATGAAATGGTTATGGATAGACTGACCTAAGGATTGACCAAAACATTTAACTCTGCACCAAACTTCATTGCATTGGTAATAAATGCAAGATTCAGAAAAAAAATTGGTATCATTACTAGTTTATCTTTTTTGTTACTATAATAATTTTTGGTACATTTGATAAAAAAAGGAAAAAGATTGTAATGAAAGAAGCCTACACTTTACACTAGTGAACATATGATTCATATACTGAGATATAACAAGAAATATTTCACAATTACCATAATAAAATACTATAAATAGATCTGATATGACAAAATGATTTAATTTACAATACATTGTATTACATTGTATGATATAAGGTAGGTTATATTAACTAATTATTGATCAGCTGAATTTAAATATTTATTGATAACCTAAATTGAAATGTTTGCCTGAATCAGGTATAAACATGTCTTAATTCACTTCCTTGTAAGACGACATTGTGAAAACAGTGAGGGAAATATTTGAAGTGTCATATGATCAACGCTAACTGAAAGGATTTTTCTATACACGAAAAGATATCTAGTTAGTATATAGCAATTATAACTTTAAGAAGCATAGGGTATATAGCAAATATAACTTATAAGTAACGTTGGGTATAAAGCAATAATGATTTAAACGTTTGAAGGAAATTGTGGGTAGTAAATAGCAATTATGGCTATAAATAGAAAATGTGGGAACATAGCAATTATGACTAAACACAAATTGTGGGTATAAAACAAATGACTAGAAAGAAATGTCTGGTTTATAACAGTTATGATTCAAAGGAAATATGGGATATACAGTGATCATTATTAAATGGAAACGTACATGTAGGTATTTATGGTAATAGCAATTGTGATTTAACAGAAATGTAGGGTATAAAGCAAAAACAAATGACTAGAAAGAAATCTGGGGTTTATAGCTGTTATGACTTATAAGAAATGTGGTGTATCTAGAAATCAAAAGAAACCCAATAGTTCAAACACCAAAAGACATTTCATCAACATACATAATCTATTTTTTTTTACAATAAACCAAACACAGGCTAGCAAAAGCTTGACAAACCAAATTCACAAAAATAGCAAAATGTGAGAAAGACTCAAAGCAAATATCTGAACTCACTTAACTTTTAGAATGACAACAAAGTAAGTTTATATATATATAGTTTGTCATTGGTAAATTACTGAAGGGCAATAACTCGTCAATATTGTGTGACCTTTTTGTTGTCATCAGTACACATAAGAATGAATTTAGTTTGTAAACGCATTTATTTTTTTTTTTTTTTTTTTTTTAACGTAACAATATCTTTATTGCAATCTTGCTGTAACAAATTACTAAGTTTACAGCTTTAACTTAGTATCCCTCATGTTAGCTTACCAAATAGTTAAGGGAAGCACTATTTGGCAAGGTATTATTTATTCATAATATTAGTATTCATAACATAAAAATTTTCACAAAATATATTCTATAAATTAATGTGATTATACACATACATTACATTTTGTTTCTCTTTTTCATAGTATTTATTTTTTTTCCGGAATCAACTTCCGTAAACGCATTTATCACTTAATTGCATATAATCATTTTTGTTTTAGGAGAAAATGTACAAGTAAACGGATTTTTACAACAAGCTAAGATAGATATAAAGTTAATTATGTACGAATAAGATGAAATAATAAATCTATTCCTACCAATTAGGTCAAAAGCAAATGATTAGAAAGATATGTGGGGTTTATAGCTGTTATGACTTATAAGAAATAAGAGGTATATATTTAGCGAAAAAAAGGAACCCAACAGAACCAACAATATTATAAAGACATTTCATCAACATATCGAATCTATGAAAGTTACAACAAACCAAACACAGGCTAGTCAAACCAAATACACACAAATAGCAAAATGTTAAAATGACTCAAAGCTAATATCTGATTTCACTTAACTTTTAGAATGACAAAAACTTGTTTTGTTATATATAGTTTGTCATTGCTATACCAATTAAGGGCAATAACTCGTCAATACTGTGTGTGAGCTCAATGTTGTCATCAGTATATGTGAGAATCAATTTAGTTTGTAAAAGCCCTTATGACCTTATTATTGCATATAATCAGATTTTTTATCTCAGAAAATGTACAAGTTTACAGATTTGTGCAGCGAGGTAGATTTAAAAATAATGATATGAAATAAGGTGTCATAATAATAGCATTAAATCTATATCAGTTGGATCCTACCCATCAGTTCAAATTATTTACCTTTTATTTCTGTTTAGGCCATGGAATCAAGTAAAACTATATCATGTGGGCCTTGTCAAAAAGGAAAAGTCAACACTAAAGCTGACCTCTGGTGTAGTAACTGTGATGAAGGATTATGTGCAACATGTTCTGGTCATCATAAAAGATCTAAATCATCATGTGATCATAAGACCATTGATATCAAAAGTTATAAACCCTCCATCCAAGCTATACAAACAGAATGTGAAGAACATGGTCAACAGCTTAATTTGTACTGCCCAGTTCATTTAAGGCCTTGCTGTAATAAATGTAGTCTTACTAATCATTCAAAATGTACAGGAATAGCAAGTTTAGCTAGTGTAGTACAGAACACAAAAATGGAAAAATCAAAAGAATCTTTATATAAAGATATCAACTCCATCTTAGACATCTTAAATAAAATGGTTATCAACAAATCAGGAAATATCAAAAGAGGAGAACAACAGTGTGACAGCATCAAAGGCAGGATTATAAAATTCCGAAAGAAAATAAATGAACATTTAGACAAACTAGAGCAGAATTTATGCCAAGAAACAGACACCATCTTGAATAAAGAAAAATCAAAAGCATCAGATTTGATTACAGAACTTGAGGAAAAGAGAGGAAAACTAGATGGAATGAAAGATTATCTACATGAAGTCACCACACATAGTTCAAAACTGCACTCATTCCTAGGTGTACATCAGATTGAACAACAAGTACACCAATGTCAAAGATATGTTGATGATCTGGAAGATGATGAAAGAACTAAAGAATTTGACTTTAAAATGAGGCAAAATAATGAAATAGAAAAGACCCTGATAGAATTAGAATCAATGGAATCCCTTGGAGATGTAATGGTTGTTAAAACAGATATACCCATCAATAGAGAAACAAGTGTGAGGAGGAAAGCACAAGTACAATTACGAGAACAGTTCAACATAAACAATATGACAATGAATATTGAGAGAAAGATAGAGATCAAGATTGGGAACTGGATTAGAGACATGATTTGTCTGATGGATGGAAGATTTATAGCAGTTAAGCAGTATGGTACAGTTAATCTTCTTACTTCTGATGGCAAACTACTGAAACACATTCCAATAGCTGGTGAAGCCATGAGTGTAACACAGATCAATCAGGACACTATTGCAATAACGTATCCAACAGAGAAAGCCATAAAGATCTTCAATATGGAGAATGAAACAGTTACCAAGGTTATCACATTAGAAAAAAGTTGCAGGGGTTCATTGTATTTCTCCAATAATTCTCTGGCTGTAGGTGTGAGTAAAGATGAAATCCGTATTATAGACCTAGAAGGAAATACACTGAAGTCAATACAAGTTGAGAGTATAGCATACCTGGAGTATTTTGTCTACTGTAATGCCAGAATAATATATAGTGACTGGATGGGTAAAGTAGTATACTGTTATGACGAATCAGGTAAACAGATCTGGCAATATAGAAAGGACTTATCAAAACCAAGTGGAATTTGTACAGATACGTATGGTAACATTATTGTAGCAGACAGGGGATCTAATAGAATAATATTAATATCAAAAGATGGACAGGATAGTAAAATACTGATTAATGAAAAGGACGGACTGAGGCTTCCTCAGTGTATTTGTTTTAAACATAATGAGTCTTCAGGATTTATTGGTGATTACTTGGGCAAATATTTTGTAAAATTCAATTTATCTTAGGAATAAGATATACTTGAATAAAATATTCTCCTGATGAATCGATCATGGACGAATCGAAATTTCGGTTGACTCGGACTACATTTTTTTCCATTAATGTTTACCTCAGATTATCTTTGATCACAATGATAAATAATAAGTGATACATTGTTATAGTTTATGTAAAAATATTGAAATTGTTATAGAAATAATCAACCATAATCAAACACTAATGAGCTTGGTTCTGTATAAAATAAGGATTAAGACTTCCATAGTGATCTACTCAAAACTACTCAATCGGCGTCTTTAATCGTTTTGCATTTTTTTTTTTTGCAGAATTTTTTTTTTTAAAGAATGTAACATGTCAAAAATTACATTAAAATTGTTTGAGTTATCTCTCTTTGTATACAGTTCAACAATTGAAGTTTTGTAACATGTCTAATATTACAATAGAAATGTTTGAGTTATCTCTCTTTGTATAGAGTTAAGCAAATGAATTGACATTTGGAAATTAAATAAAATTGGAAAAAAGAGAAAAGACAATTTTCATATTAGCATTTATATATTTCATCAAATCATATTTATGATACAGTTTGATTATTTTGTCCAAATATTATTTAGGGGTATTTCAAAATAGTATGTACTTCATTCTAGTAATTAGTGTACAGGTAAAAACTGTTCACTACATTGTATGTTTTTACTATTGATAAATAACTGATCGACAGGTGTAGGTGTGTCTCAGTTTTGTTAACAGAATAAAGAATATTTGAAGATTTAAGGTTGGTGTATTTTGTAAATATTTATAATGATTTTGAATATGAGAGTTTTATATAAAAGAGTTTTATGAAATACAAAAAGAACAAAAATATGTACATGTAAATAACATTCTATATTTTTATCTGAAGCTTTGCAAATGCAAATATGATTTTGAAATTTTGTATAATCATTTGAATTTAAAGTATAGTTTTATTGAACTAATTAATAGGCATTGTTGAGAAATATTTATACTATGAAAGGTGTGTTTTACATTTTAAATATAAAGGTTCTGATCAAGTAAATATTGTTCGCAGGTAGATCTAGTATGTGATATTCCTACTAAAGGATATTATTACAGTAACATTGTCTGCCATTTCCTTATTTAGGGTATGTATATTGAATTGTAATTATGTACCCTTGATTGATATTATGATTATGTTTAGATAATTTTAGAAATTTCTAATTAAACATTATTGATTATTCATAAACAAATGTTGTTTACTTTGATGACTTTTTCTTGTGTTCATATTTTGATTTGAGAAATGTAAAGAATTGTAATATTTAGAAAGGGAGATACTCGTGTTCTTATAGCTTTTATATAGCTTTTTATACATTAATGTATTTCTGATGTATTTAATTGATATTTGAAAAAGCCATCTTTATTTCAAGTTAAATTTAACTGAATTTATAATCTGCATTTCAATAGACTTATGATGTTTTGTGTTTCTTTATTTTTCACAAATATTGAACTATTAAGCGTTGCCAATAATTAAGGTTATATAATGTGAATATATGAATACAGTACAATAAATTCATGAACCTTACATTTGTGCTTTTGTAAGCCAGTTTTATCGTTTTCGGAGGTTACAAGAAATCTAAATTATTCTTTAATCTCTTCTTTACAAAATAAAACATTTTGTCACCTTTAAACAATGCTAAGATCGATTGAAAATAACTCTCTCTGCCAAATACCACAAGAAAAAATTGTAACTGTATAAGAATATAAACAAGAGACGAAACATAAAATGTTATCAAAATAATAAAAGACCATAACATACAAAAACTGAGACCAGAATATTGATCCCCTACCTATTTTCATTCGGATTTATTTTAGAGATAAGCAAGAGTTGTTTCCCTTGGTCTGTCAAATATCCGGGTTTTTTTTAAGTCGAACTACGGGTATGTCTAAATATTTCTCTGGTCCGGCTCACTTAGACATAACAAGAGTCGACTGTACATTTACACGGCAGAATCTAATAATATCACAGCAGTAATTTAAAATTGGTACTCATATTGATTTTGTTATCAGTAAATTAAAAGAAAACTAAATATTTTTGTTATAAACATATACACATTCATGGATCTACAATCTGTCGATACCTGTATCTTGTCATGCTTTTCTGTGACTGATTATGAGGTCTTTACACTAATGGATGTTGATGTGTACGAATCGATAATTTAGTCTTAGATGCATGCTTTTTTTTATTGGTTGTTAGTGGCTTGGAACTAGCTGTCAGTTACTGTCATATCTGTACTTAGTGTATTTTTGTTGTTCGAATGTACAACTACCCGGCCACGTCCAATGTATTTGTAGTATTTGTATGTTTATCAATCTGGTTGTTATAGTTCGTTCTTATGTTGTACTGTTACACCATTGTCCCAGTTTAGGGGGATGGTTTGGGTCCCTCTAACATGTTTAACCCAACCACATTCTGTATGTTTGTGTCTGTCCTTAGTCAGAAGCCTGTAATTCAGTGGTTGTCGTTTGTTTATCTGTTACATATTTGTTTTTCGTTCATTTTTTGTACATACATTAGGCCGTTAGTTTTCTCGTTTGAATTGCTTTACATTGTTATTTCGGGGCCTTTTATAGCTGACTGTGCGGTATGGGATTTACTCATTGTTGAAGGCCGTACGATGACCTATAGTAGTATTAAACTGTTTGTACCAAGTCAGTAATATATATATATACGGCCATTCCTATTAGGAAACATAATCCAACGCGATATAGTACATAATTTCGACACTTATTTCCCAAACAGTCAAAAATTCTCTTTGTTTTGGCATCTGAAAGAACTTCAAAGCATTGTCATTTACGGTCCACATCAGCACATACTACGATATGTTCCTCAAGCGACTTATTTCAGTGGCAATCACAGGTAGATTCCATGGGTGGTTTACTGGACATCATGCGAACTAGGATTAGAAAGGTTAAGTTTTAAGCACAATTAAGCTGGTTTGGTGAAATCTTAGGAATTATTTCTAAACCGCTATTGTCCCGAATGAACTTGCCAGATTTACCAAAAATTATACTTGGTAGTTGTTGCCAAGCATTCAGCTACTCAATAGTTCCTTCAAAAAGCGAGGTCATGATGGAATATTATTTACGGCCGAACCGTCACCGAAATCTCTGCAATGCAATATAACTGGAAAACGTTCCTTCTTGGCTAGAAACAGCACATGTATAAAGGTCTCCTCCTGATTACGACATGCCCCTTTTTTCAACCTGTAATGGACCGTCTTAAACATGCAGTGAGGTGAGAATTTTTTGAGCTCAGAATTCAAGGATTCACTGTGATTTTGAGATGAAGAACAGCAATACAAGCGCTGTTCCTTTGCTCTTTGTGTGTTATTTTGTTGTTGTGCATGTAATGATTTTGTGTCATGGATGGATACCCCATATCCTTTGTTAATATATAAGGATTACGACATGGACGACAAATGCAGAATGTAATGTAATTAAGTTCTTCAATGGCAATATACGAACTGGAAAGGGAATCCGGTTGATCCATCTGCCTCTTGCTTAGGCCTTCTGCAGCAAGATGTAGAGATATAGCAAAAGAGACGTAAACACCACGGACAATGCCCACGTTCGAAGGCCAGTTGATCGATCTTAACGGGAAAATGTAATTTGCCACTTCATAGTAGAAATATTGATATCAGCCAGGTGCCCCTACTAATTGTAGGGGTTGAAAGCTTCTTCGACTCATCATTCTTAGTATCTGATCTGTTTAATAAATGCTATGAAGAAGAAGAACTAACAACCATACCAAATAAAGGTATAATATCCTTAATTTACAACAAAAAGACCCTTTGTCACTGGATAACTATAGACCAATTACACTATTAAATGAAGATAAAAAAACTCATTGCATATGCAATAGCTCAACTTTTAAAACCAAGACTGTTGAAAATAATTCATGGGAATCAAAAGGGTTATATCAAAAATAGATATATTGGTTTTAATATACGCAAAATCCAAGACATCATAGATTATGCTGAAACCTTTCATATTGATGGTGCATTACTTTTTATTGACTTTTCAAAAGCTTTTGATTCATTAGAATTGAGCTTTATGTATGAAACACTTACAAAAAGTTGGTCTCCCAAACTGATTCATTAAATGGGTTAAAACATTATATAAGAATAGTAAAGGCTGTATGCTAAATAACGGTTGGATTTCAGAAACTCATTATGTATCTCGTGGGATACGACAAGGGTGTCTATGCAGTTCTCTAATTTTCACAATAGCAGTAGATATTCTCGCATGAAGAATTAGGCAAGAAACTGATATTAAGGGATTTCTAATCAAATAACTCAGTCTGAAAATCTCACAACTAGCAGATGACACTACGCTTTTTTTAAAATGCAAGCAGGAAATAAGCTATGCTTTAAACTTGTTTGAAACAGTTGTAACACTCTCATATCTTAAATTTAACCGATCGAAAACAGAGGTCATATGGCTAGGCCAACTAATAAGCTGCAAAGATAAATATGAAAATATAAACTGGAATACAGAACCTATTAAAAGTCTAGGGGTATATATTGGACATTACAAAGATGAATGTGACAGATTAAATACAGAAAAGATTTTAAGAAAGTCTCAAGATGCAATCAACAGCTGGAACAGAAGAAATCTTACAATGAAAGGTAGAATAACAGTAATTAAATCTCTTATCCTACCAAATTTAACTTTCTTGGCGTCAGTTACAACTATACCCAAAGATGATTTGAATGAATTTAAAAAAAACTGATTTACAACGTCATTTGGGATAATAAAAGAAAATGTTAAACGGATAACTTTATGTAAAAATTATTTGGAAGAAGCCTTGAAATGATTAATATTGACAATTTCCTATCAACTATACTATTATCCTGGGTCAAACGATTAACATCTAAACACTTTGCAAATTGGAAAGATATTCCCCTTTGTTTTTTAATATATTTGGAGAACACGTTTCTTTATTCAACATGAATGCAGGTAGCATAAAAGCAATCACAAACCTTAGTAAAACACTCCATCTAGTTTCCTTAGAAATAGGTAAAAATTGGTTTAAAATTAAAAATATCTCAAACAAAAATAACAATTCAACTTTTATTTATATAAGACAATTCATTTGGGGCAATAAGCATATGAATTTTTTAAGCAAATGCTTAATATATTTTAAATTGGATAACAAATGGGATACTACTTATTAATGATACAATCGACAAAGCAGGAAATATTTCACAAAAGGTTGAATTAGATAAATTGACCATTAAATTTAACTGGATATCAGAACTATCTAGAATAAAAAATTCAAAATAAAAAAAGGTGACAAATGGAAATGAAATCAGATAAATCGTGCTATACTCAAGTTAAAACAGATAAAAGCTATACTTAAAACACAAAACAATACAAAATTGATCTGCATTGAAAACCTTTGATCAAAAGAAATATATGATTTATATATTATAGCTTACAAGTTAATCAATTCAAAATATTCAGATGGAAGCTACTTCACTTTATCCTTCTTGTAAACACCTATTGTATATCTGGCGACTGCAAAGCGATGGTCAGTGTCATATTTGCAACCAATTAGAAAACCATGAACACTTTTTCACTACATGCCAATACTTTTTGGAAAAAGGTCAAAGTACACTTGACAAAATAAAAATGGGGACCCAGATAATCACTTTTAAAAATCTAATACTTGGCTACAAACTATATGATAAAAACTACTATGACATCAATCTGTTTCTGACTGTATCTACCTATGCATCAGAGTATAAACAAAATAATGTTGATGTCTATAAAATTTCAACAATACTTTGAAAGTATGAAACTTCTTGATAAAAAACAAGTAGATTTTTGAATGATGTTCATAAAAATGTATAATAACCATAATGATTATACATGTTGTTTTTTTTCTTCAATATTATTACACATATCATATAGGATGACTTATATGAAATGTAAACAACTACGCAATTTTAAGTTTCGTGTGAGTGTTGGGTAAGACGTGAGACTAGTGGCCTGACCCTGTCATGTTTAAAGAATGATGAGTTCGAGGACGAGTGCCTCTGAAAAGACGGTGATATTGGCCTATTGAAAGCAAGTTGTCTTGTTCTTTACTTCCCTTCAACCTATTTGGACAACCATCTTCTGACATCCACGCAGAAATGCCTCGGTATCAGTTTTGTCAATGATGTCATCGTTCCTTTGGTAATATATATTCTTTTGTAACTAAATGAACTGGCTCTGCACATTCCTCTATTGTCTCGTCGTCTATCTCCCTGGTGTATTTTAGTGGTGTTATTTTTCTGAGTTTTCACAGATGTTTATGATTGTCTTGGATGTATGCGATCTTCCGGCATATTAAAATAAAACCTGCGACACACAATCTAGAGACCGGCACGTTTTCTTTGTGTGTTCCCTATTTTGACGACAGTCCTTTCGAACTAGTAAATGAAGGCTTCCCAAAATATATTGTCAGAGCCTGTAAATACTGGCATCCTCGGCACTTGCGGTACAGTCGATCCAACATTATACTAGACTCCTGGTGGTGGAACACCGTGAGGTCAAAATGGTAACGTGTTTGGTAACATGGAACCCTTAATTAAGATTGTGTTATAGAATGATGATGGAGTCAATTAATGTCCCCTGTTTATTGAAACCTTGTGAGACAACGTTATTTTGTTTTGTTCCATGAGTTCCAGTTAAGGTAGCAATAAACAGTTAGGAAAAAATATTAAAATTTGCCTTTATAAATTTTACCATCCCCTTTTCATTGCTTTCTTGCAATATCAAGCTTACTGTTTGTGTCATATATGGGCATATGTATGTAATCAGAATCTTCCATAGATTTTAAATCCAGTATATAAAATGGTAAAATATAATTTCTTTTGGGTGTATCCATTTCAACAATCTGCATTTATTTGTTATAAAATATTGCAAAAAGGGGGGAAAAGATGTCACATATTTCCCCAAAATTTGGCTAAAAGTAGAATTTCAATCGCTTAAGTAATACCTTTTCTGAAACTGGGTACATATATCATTCAGCAAATCCAATGAAAATCATATGTCTTTCATCTCATTTTTTTGTAAAATGATCTAAAATTGCGTCAAAAACTTCGTGTAGAAAAAAAGTGTTTGTAAATATTACATTAATTTCTGGACCGATGGCCGGTCTAGCTATGAAAATACGGATTGTCAAACAGAAAACAGTCCATAAAACATGTAAAAAATAATCTTGATGCTCTTATAAACCATCTTTGAATGCTAAATTATCACTCAGCTGTCTAAAAATGAATTTTATTACACAATAACTTTCCTATTTGAAAAATTCACAGGGGCCAAAATGCGAAACTTAACTCCTAACTGTGTATTGCTACCTAAGTAATAAGCTCAAATATATGAGGATACTGGCGGAGCCAAAGGCCGTCTAGCTGTGCTTGATTTGTGAAGGCAGCTTCAGACGATACTTCCACATTTGACTGAGCGGACTCAATGTTGAAGATAACCAAAGACGGAACAGAGGGCCACTGTCCAACAGGAACTTCAATGTAGGGTTTCTCTAGTTTTATTACCATGTCTATTATAGAAATGAAAGCACAAGGTTGTTCTCCTGGCGTTTGATCCTTTCAGGAAGTTTGTCCTGCAATAATGGCAGCGGGTTTGACTCCATCATGTTGGTTTGCTCGAATTTAGTCATGTTAATACACAAGTCTTTAACCGTCTCTTTCTTGTTGCCAATTTCAGAAACTTTTTTATCTTCCACTTGCAGACCTGGTGTGACAATGGAAATGTCCTGTTTGAACACCTGTCCTTACTGCATTATCTCATCGTGCATCTTTTGGTAAAAGAATGACAAATCAGGTTCTGCTAGATGTTTCTTCAATGTTGTTATGGGCACACCACAAATACAAAACACTACATTACATTTTATGAAGTTTCAGAAATCTCTAACCTTAAGTATATGTATGGTCATATCATTGTCTATACCATCAATAGATTGAAGTTGTTCCAAAGTGGCCTCCATTAGTAGGTTTTGTCATCCTTAAATATATGTTTTGTTAATCAAATTAAAAAAAAATCAGCGATTGTCGGTGTTAGGTAGTTGTCATCTCAAACTGTACTGTGAATACGTGTCGTAAATATGTTCTCTGAAACAGCACTATTTTTCAAAAAAAGATCGTTGTTTGGGAATCGTCCATCTTGCCCGCCATGTATTTCAACCGTTGACACCGTGTTGTGAATGTTGACACACTGTCAGTTCTGTATTTCTACACAATGCATGCGCAGGAAATCCGTCCTGCTCAATTTGGACCAGATGTTGCTTATGGCGATTCACATGGCGACTCACTCAAACGGGAAACTAGGCAAGAATTAAATTCTAAACAGTCAATCTAATACTAGTATGTAGTACTGCCAGAAAAATTTTCAATTTTTAAAAAATCGATGGAGGTTTATGTTTATGATACAGCCTTCGCTGACATTTGCAATAATTAACACAAGTGGTGTGAAACTTATCATGCAGAAACGCGTCTGGCGTATATACAACATTTAGTCCTGCTATCTATGATAAGTTTTTTTTTAAAGTCAACAGATTCAATTAGCAACTATAGGTGACTTACAACCTTTAGCAATGAGCAAAACCCTTACTGCAATGCAAGATATGGAAAATGTAAAACAATTCATAAGAGAAAACCAATGACCTGGTTCATGAACAAAACAATGAATAGAAAATCACATGCTTCTGACTTTGTACTGGCAAGACATATAAAGAAAGTTAAGTCTTTAAGGTAGCACAATACAAATATTTTTTCATTCCCAATCAGACATCGATCTTTAAACTGATGTAATTCATTTCATCCTTCTTTATATTTTATAAATGAGGTACCAAAAGAAAGAAGAAAGATTAATCTTTCAAAGTGTGATAATTTCATTATGACATAATCATTACATGGGTCATTTTCAAAAAATGTCGAATTTTCAGTACACCCATGCTAATTTTTTTTATTTCTAATGGAAATTTCAGTTGTAATGGTTCAAATGAAAGCTTGTCGGATTTGTGATTCAGAACATTAATAATAAACACACCTTACATCAATTTTGATAAGATTAAACTGCATTTAAGTCCGATTTTGGGGGTATTTGTGTGCGTACATTGTCAGAAAAACACATTTCAAATGATTTTATTTCGATTTTCTGATCGCCTTGATATCTGCAAAAGGGACTTTTTAAGAACGTTAATTATAATGCTAACAAAAAATCGTAGCTTCTTTATCATTGTATGTAACAGATTATCTACAAATTAAATTCAATCAGCGTACAGGAGGTTCATGTCTATCCTGTTACCGCTACTTAAATCAGTCGTTAAATTATTCTCCCTATGAATATTGAATCGGTCAGTGTTGATTTCAAAAATGCAAAGTAATCTTTACATTTAAAACGCCTGGTTTCTTGACCGACAGTGTAGAGAAAAGAAATTTCAAGACATTTAGTGGAAAAAAATAGAGCGTACTTTTTTTCATGTCTATGCTGTTACCAACCATTTTGATTAATTACACTAACAGTATGGTTGTAAAAAGTGCAATAACGTGTTGGAAACCAAATTCACAATAGAAAACCATAATCACTTCCCAAAGGGAGTAGTTATTTCACAACAGCAATCAAAAACGAAGAAATTTGTCTATCCTGTTATGTCTATCCTGTTACTATGGTTGCTATGGTTACAGTAACAGGATAGACAATTATAGCTAAAAACGTCGTTAAATTTTTTATCTTAACATGTAGGTGGAAAACGAATGAAATATTTCATTGTTTGAACTCATCTTAAGGTTATAACGTCTTAATCTTCCCAATTAAGCATTTGCAGGTGCAATACTGATATCGGTAACAGGATAGACAAAACGGTAACAGGATAGACTTTTATATTGTGATATATCAGAAACGTACGTTCCTGTTACCAACGAAATAAAGAGAAAAGTAAATTAACTTATGAGGGATATACTTGATGTTGGGTTTATTTGAAAGGGTGAAAAAAAGGCCGAACAATATAAATTGCTATCTTAGACTTGCATTACTGGTGGTAATTTTTACAACCTTTGAAAACCAATTTTTAGAGCCATTTTTCAGTACAACCTAGAAAATTGGCAAATAATCTATTATTTTACAGAATGAATATATATAGAAGTTTATTCTCTTGAAAACCATCTAATTGGTAACGTAAAACAAGCTTAACATCTTATCTAAACCTTTTCTTAATAACCCAAAATTTCTTTTGAAAATGGTAACAGGATAGACAAAACATTGTACCACCGATCAAAAAATGTTTCAAGATATTCTTGTATGACTTCATTAAGATTGCATCTTTTAAAATGTTGTTCTTAAAGTACTCTTTGTTTTGATTTGCTTATGTAGAGGGTTGCTTGAATAAGTAACTTTTAATAAATTTTATAATTTCAAAATTCGACATTTTTTGAAAATGACCCACATAATGAATTATTATGTAATTAGTTGCTATATTGTGATGTTCACACTTGAATGATTTTAGCCTCTTTGTTCCTCATATCATCCCAAAATATTTTATAGATTCTTGTACAACACAGTTTGACCTCCAAAACTGTGTCTCAGATTTCCAAAAACATCAATAGAACAAATTTTATACCCAATTGAATTTAGTGGACTCTTGTGAATTGATGTTGCAAACTTCATTGAAGATTTATGAGAGAATGAAATACAATAGGAAAAATCTGAGACACAGTTTTGGAGGTCAAACTGTGTTGTGTAAGAATCTATAAAATATTTTAAGATGCTAGTATGAATAACAAAGAAACTAAATTCATTTAAGTGTGGACATCGCAATAAAGCAACTAATTACATAATAATTAATTATGTAATAATTATGTCATAATGAAATTATCACAATTTGAAAGATTAATCTTTCTTCTTTCTTTTGGTACCTCATTTATGAAATTTAAAGGAAGATGAGTGGAATTACATCAGTTTAAAGATGTCTGATTGGGGATGAAAATTCTTTGTATTGTGCTACCTTAATATAAAAAGGAAGAGTGGTATCATTGACAATGAGACAACTCTCAACAAGAGATTAAATGACACAGAAATTAATCAAAGAGCTGAAGAGCTCTGAGGGAAAAGACGGCCATTGTTTCTATATATTTTTTTTTTGGGGGGGGGGGGTATCTTTTGATAGTCTACATACAAAGAATGAGTAAAAGAACAGCTATAACATATAGAAAGGTTGACAATAATGAAACTTATTGTTGTTTATTGTTATTTCATTTCCTTAGTCCAGAATTCATCATAGAGACAATTCGGACCAATGAGATCTGCACCTTCTTAATCAAAACATTTGATTAAAGTTGAGAGTTAGTTATCTAAAATTCAATTGAATTTAACAACTACTACAATATATTTTAGAAATTTCATTATGTACCACTGAAAGACAGGCTAGGACCATTCTCAAATTTTTGTGACAGCACTCTCAAGATTTTTTATTTTATTCTCAAGAAAGTGAGGACTGAAAAATCTATTCAGTTTTAATTTTCCATTAAAGTTCCCAGTTACAACTCTCATCACAGGGATACATGTACTTATAAAATCCAATATGATTGATATAAGCTGTGTGAAGTTTGTTTCCAGTATTTTGATATATTTGTAAATTTTATGATAAATAGCTTAAACTACAAAAAGCAACATTTAAAAAAAAAAATGAAAAAAAAATTACCATTACAATAATTATGTTGGTACACAAAATTATTCTTTAATTGGAAACCACTTATATACTTAATGTCACATTTTTAGTGTTCAGATAAATTAACTTTCATTTTAGTGGGTAATTACTCATCAATTGAGGTGCTCCTGAATTGGAGGAAGATTCTAAAAACAGAACTTTACAGAAGGAATAAAAACTGCAGTTGCTCTTCCCAATCTCAATAGGATAAAAATACAAAAAACAACATTTTATTTTTTTTTATATTTTTTTTACCATTACAATAATTATGTTGGTACACAAAATTATTCCTTAATTGAAGACTACTTATCATATACTTAATGTCATATTATAAGTGTTTAGATACATTTACTTTGAATTTAGTGGATAATTACTCATCAATTGAGGTGCTCCTGAATTGGAGGAAGATTCTAAAAACAGAACTTTTCAGAAAGAATGAAAACTGCCGTTTCTTTTCCCAATCTCATGTATCCCCATTGACATTGTTTACCGCGAAAGTTGACCTACAAATTACCTATATCCTCAGATTAAAGCATTGCATGCTGGTGTGTGAATCATCTACACTACTGCAAACATCATTAGGTTTATATTAAACAAATACGGATTTTAAATTAGTATACAAATACTGTTAATGATTTTATAATGAATAAAGGATATCCATGTGTAGTGTGGCATTCCAACAATGACGTCACTAGGTTAGATATATTTAGAATATTTCGTAGTACTGATTTTTCCGGACTGTAACAGAAACGTATAGTGCAAGGGAAAGCTCAATATACGATAATTTCACGAGAAACAGAAGGAAAATGTGTAAAATAAGTGTTTAAAGTCAATCTGTTCTCCTTGTCATCAATTTCAGTATGATATTTTAAGGGGGTTTCCAAACTATTTAAACAAAACGATTGACGTAAGGGCATTGAACTCTGGCCAACCCCATTAGGGAATTGACGGCTTGAAGCCGTCTTTCCTCAAAAAGTATAGGTCACGGAACGGCCTTCAACAATAATCAAAGCCTATATAAAAGGCCCATAAATGACAAGGTAAAACAATTCAAACGAGAAAACTAACGGCCTCACATGTTTGCTGTCAGCAACACCCCCTCATGGGGTTAACCATGTTTGTTGGGGACCAACCCTCCTCTTGTACATTGGTGTAACAGCACAAAATAACAAAATATCATAATCAAAGCGCAAATTATGGATTACAAAGGCAGTTACCTATAGGTGTTATGATTTTGTAATCAAGATAATTATAATCTAACATGTTAGTGTGGAGGGACAAATAAACGTGTCTTGGGATCGCTCATTTTTCAACAGTAGAAATATGTTACCATCACCAATGGTATATTCGAGTTCTGTTTGAGAAAATCCCTCCTTCAAAGGAGCACTTCGCACAATGACGAATAATGTTAGTTAGTTTTCAAATAAAATGCAACCAAACAAGGACTATATACTTTATCGGAATGACACGTTTGGTATCTGGAAACCAAATATGATATTTAAAAAAGTCGAAAGGTACCAGAGAGACTTTCAAACAATCATGTCGAAATATAAACAGACAACGCTTTATCGAAAAAAGTAAAACGGTAGTACACAAAACACTACTAGAGAACTAAAGACTGAACGTATCGAACCTCACCAAAACTGGGGATGAACTCATGTGTTTCTGAAGGGTAGTCCTGTTCTACATGTGGCGAACATTGTGTTGCTCATGTTACCCCAAACCCGGTAATACTTCTTATTCGGTGGGTCATAGCATGTTCTCAATAGAGGCTCTTAAAAGCATGTGTCGCTCACTTTGGTTCATGTGCATATTAGGGAGCTACCATTTGATTTTTATGGGGGGCTAGGATGAAATTTGAAAAAAATAGGCAGGACAGGAGTTTTGAGTAAAAAAAAAGGCAGGATGAGACACTTGCAAAAAAAAGAAGTCAGGACGACAATTTAGGTAAACAAAAGTCAGGATAAACTAAAACAAAAAAGGCAGGACCGAACAGAGTGAAAAATAAAAAGGCAGGACAGAGACTACAGCTAAAAAAAAATGCAGGACAAAATTTTTCATCCTAGCCCCCCCATAAAAATCAAATGGTAGCTCCCTTAAACAAAAGACACAGATGGATTCATGACAAAATTGTGTTTTAGTGATGTGTTTTTAGCTCTTACTTTACTGAACATTTTTGCTGCTTACAAGTATCTCTATCTATAATGAACTTGGCCCAGTAGTTACAGAGGAAAATATTTTGTAAAAATTTACGAAAATTGTAATTAATTGTAATAAATTGACTACAAAAGGCAATTACTCCTTAAGGGGTCAATTGACTATTTTGATCATGTGGACTTATTTGCGTCTAAGCTTACTTTGCTGTACATTGTTGCTGTTTACACTTTATCTCTATCTATAATAATATTCAAGATGATAACCAAAAGCTGCGAAATTTCTTAAAATTACCAATTCAGGGGCAGCAATCCAACAACCCGTTGCATGATTGATGTGAAAATTTCAGGGCAGATTAGATCTTGACCTAATAAACAATTTTATCACCCGTCAGATTTGCTGAATTGTTTTGTTTCAGAGATATGAGCAAAAAACTGCATTTTACCCTATGTACTATTTTTAGTCATGTCGGCTATCTTGGTTCGCGAGTGGGGGTCAATGGACACACTTTTTTTTTTTAAATTAATACCCTAATGATGATTGTGGACAAGTTGGGTCAAATTTGTCTAAATAGTTAGAGGAGAAGATTTTTGTAAAAGATTACATAAATTTAAGAAATATTTTTTTAAATTGACTTTAAAGGGCAATATAACATGGCCTATTGGTCATGTTGACCACTTGTAGATCTTACTTTGCTGAACATTATTTATTTCTATCTACATTTGTATAGTAATATTCAATATAATAACCAAAAACAGCAAAATTACCTTTAAGTTACCAATTCAGGGGCAGCAACCTGACCACGGGTTGTCTGATTCATCTGAAAATTTTAGGGCAAAAAAATCTTGACCTGATAAACAATTTTACTTTATCAGATTTGCTCTAAATGCTTTGGTTTCAGGGATATTAGCCAAAATCTACATTTTACCCCTATGTTCTACTTTTAGCTATGGCTGCCATCTTTGTTGGTTGGCCGGGTCAGCAGACACATTTTGTAAACTAGATTCCCTAATAATGATTGTGGCCATGTTTGGTTAAATTTGGCCCAGTATTTTTAGAGAAGATTTTTGTAAAGGTTAACAACGAAGGAGGACGACAGACGCCAAGTGATGAGAAAATCTCACTTGGCCCTTTGGGCAAGGTGAGCTGATAAAGAAAACCCTTTATCCAGCACCCACCTTAACACTTTTTGGCCAAAGATGATCTTGCCCTTTCTAACCCTTCATGTCTTGAACCACATGACCGATAATATTGCTTAGCCTAATATGTTACTGTAACATAATTTTTATTTTCGTCTGATCTGCAATCTAAACAATCCCCGAATGTGACATTTTGAGCGAGTGAGAACTTGTATGACAGGTGATGGATGTATAGCTGTCAATGAACTTGTTCCATATGATTCCCTGTTCGTGTTTGTAAGCTTTATTTGTCTTTTCTCATTCAATTTGTGGGATTTAAACATCGGTTAACTACTTAATCTTGTTTTTTGCGCTCAACACTCTCTCTGCCATGTAGAGTGGACTGTAAATAAACAAGACCGAACTGTAAAATCAGTTGGAAGGGCTTAACACATCAGATAGGCAAGAAGCACAAAAGCAACCTTCGAAAGAAAAATAACACAATGTACTTATCTTAGAATGTTCAGAGATACTGTACGCTAATTTAAAACTAGTGATTGACCATATCTTCAAAATCTTAAATATCAATCAGTTCTTAACCAATATATGTAGTGTAAAGACAGACATCATAAACAGTATGACAAAAGCAGGACCATGTACACTGCCAAGATAAAGGTATCAATAGAATACAGGACCAGCAATACATATTATACATAACACCAATCTCAGGAATAGTAAAAGTAACAACTAATCTAACAATAATTCACAGATGATTATCAAAGTAAATTCTATTTAAGAATAAAAATATGTATGTTTATATTAAAAGTTTGTATTTCTAAAACAAAGAACACATCTCTGGTGGTGCCTCATGTTACAATGGAATCATCTTGGAACCATATTCAGGTTAATTAAATGTCTCATTGTTGGTCTTCCATGTGGACAATTCTGTAAATAAAATATCATTAAACAGAGTTGATATTTTGAGTTTACAATTTAGTTTGATATGCATATCAATATATAGTTTAGTATTTATCTTAATATCTTCTTTTTAGGTAATAAATCACTTAAAAATCATCATATTTCTAATATGACAAAAAATGTGTCTACATACACTGTGTTACATATACTAAAGGCTTCAATGTGATGCCAGATGTTTGCTTATCATAAACATTACTATTAGTGACACCAAATGAGGAGTTTACCCCTCAGAAGCATAATCACTACAAACCAGTACTCGACCAGTCTGATGATTATCGTAAAGTTTGGTTGTAATTAAACAAGTAAGAGTAGGGAAGGGTGACGACTGACAACAGACATCAAATGATGACAATATAAGTCACACAAGCACTTCTGGCCAGGTGAGCTCAAACCATATTCAGTAATACATACCTTTCCTATGTTAAATTTCAAAATACAATTTTATGAGTTGTATAAAAAAGTCTTTTCTTTTTTCTTTTTACTTGTAGTATTGGAAATGATATAAATGACACCAAGCGTAAAAAGACAAATTTGCATATGATACAATTATGTAAAATTAAATAAGATTTTTAAAGATAACAATTCAAAATGTGTCCTTATATTTCATTAATGTGCATTACCTCCAGTATATAGTGTTTTTAGTTGATTTACTCTTGTCCTGCACATGAATGACATATTTGACACTGGATGCTAAGCAATCAACAATCAACCAATCAGTACCTGAGTCTTAAAGTTCTAATTATGTTTTGTTTCATTCTAGTTATTTTGCATCTATGCCCAGTGTCTTAATATTTGATAGTGCCTTCATATTTGTTTAATAAGCAAACAGGAACAAAGATTAACATAAACCTACCCATGGCTGGTCAATATGGCCCATGTGCTCCACCAACTGTAAGATAAACAGAAATAACCAGTTATGGTGACTTGAATAACACCAGTATCACTCATATTACAATTCTACCTTGACAAGTAAGTTTGTAGTTAGCCTATAAAATACTTATTTAGCCTTGAGAATTGAAAGGTCAGTTTATCCCATTCATACAATAGAAGTTTACCTTTAAGGGTCTGAACGGGGTTTACAGAATAGAGAATACATGTAGTAGCAACAAAAAATAAAGAATAGAGAAAATGAAAAACAAAATAAATAATAGAGAATAATTTAATGCCGTTCAAAAGTATAAGGAATAACTGTGCAAAATAAAAAGGTAACTTAGGTAACTGTAATGCAATACTGATAAAATAAAGGATCAACGTACAGAATTAATAAATAATGTTGTAACAGAAAGACTAAATAGTAAAATCATTTTCATATGAAATTTACAGAATGGGAGTTATTTTTAAGGCTATTAAACGAAAATGCCCTAAAAATTTAAAGAATACAGATATTAAAAAAACCCATGCAGGTCCTCATGTCATTTACATTGTCAAAATATAGGACACATCTAGTCAAACTGGTTTTAAACTAGACATCTAGTCAAACTGGTTTGGTATAACTGACTGTTTCTTGCCCTAGATGTCTATTTCACAGTGACCTCATGTGTTTGTGTTAAGAGTACATTGTACTGTCATATTTATTGATTTTCTGTTGGACATGACCTACATTGTTAACATGCAAAACAGTGGCTTGATATTTCAACTGATATTAGTATAATAAATTAAAATCTGGAATGTTATATCCTGGTTGATTTTTTTTTGAGGACTAAGATGTTTTCTTCATTCTTGTTCACATTATGATTATTTTTACCTTCAATGCACATTTAAAGATAGAAAAAATTTCAGCTCTCATTTAAAATATTTTGCAACTATATAATAATCTGTCTGATTTGGTGTAAACAAAAAACAAGACAGTGTAATATATAATCTGCAAGCATAGTCTATTTCTATAAAGTCAAGCAGATATTTTTTTATATCTGAAAAAAAACTACCATGTAAAGAAATATGCAATTAAAAGGCCGAAATAACCCCAAAATTCAACATTAACAGATTTTTAACAATTAAATCAAGATGCACAAAGTTTTAAGTATTGGTCAGAATATAGGGTTCTTTTGTACTTTAACAATATCACAATAACAATAAAGTGACCTTAATTTTGGACAAGGTAAATGGCATGAAGCCAAATTTATCAACTTCTATTGTACATAAAAATGTTGTATGAATGGGATAAACTGACCTTTCAATTCTCAAGGCTAAATAAGTATTTTATAGGCTAAATACAAACTTACCTGTCAAGGTAGAATTGTAATCTGAGTGATACCGGTGTTATTCAAGTCACCATAAAGGTCACACACGCACACAATTGTTTAATGTTTGTTAGTTTTCATACTGACCATACATTTGACATTCTGGTAATTTTTTTTTAATTTTTCCTATAAATTTTCAAATGTAGTTTTGACAAGGTGATTTGTTCTTTCATTCTGAAAAAGTCTGAGGAAATGAACTGGCAAATAATTTTATTTCAACATAATATTTACAACTTGATGTTACCTCTTTTTTGCAATTTTCTAAAAGAAATGCTCTTTAACTAACCTTCTGCCTGAAGTTGTAAAACATTAGAATGACTAAATAAGGTATAATCTTGCTATGAAACCTGCTGTATACAGCAACTAAACTTACCTTTTTCATTTCAGCTTTATTCAGTGCTGTTCCAATCATTATGGACTTTCTACATGATCTAGAGGCAAACATCTGTCGAACTCTGGATGGACGACACATAACACCCTAAAAACATACATTTAGTAAATAGTTTTATCTGTTGCAAAAAAGTCAAAACATTGTATCTTCAAATTATCACACATTAAATGGGTAGTAATGATAAGTCATATTACAGAGTCTTGTGAATTTAGAAAAGAACACTGCCATTAAAACTTAAATTCACATTTATTTATTATTTAGTATTCAACAGGAAATCAGTCCATATTGGCTGTATTACTGCATTACAAAACTGGAGACCTCTTAGATTTCTAAGGTTAAAAGAGGGATAAATTTAAGTTATTATCATTACGGCAGCATATATAACAATGCATGTTACTGTCATTTGGATAATTCCTAAGCACTTGAATTTCTTCTTTCCTATATAGAAACATAGACAATAACTGTTTAGTGTCTTTAAATATCAGCTGTATTTGTACGAGGCTAGGAAACAAGGTGTATGCGAGCTTTTAGCTTTTTCTACTACACCTGTTTCAAGCCGAGTACAAATACAACTGATATTTAAAGACAATAAACAGTTATTGTCTTTATCCTGCAATTAATTATGTATATTGTTTATGTTTTGAAAGACACAAAAACTAACTTATTAAGCATTTATTTACAATTTGTAATCCCTTGAGGCCCGCATAGTAATATCAAAATCCCACATACTCTGAAGACGGGTTCGCATGGTCAACAATAATACATCGCTCAAGGTGAATAATTATCTATTTTAACATAACAACTAATTTCAACAGTAAAAACAAATAACAAAACATTGTCAAATTTGAAACAGAAGTGTACGAGTTGTCCTACGCTTCAGACTTGACATTCACTAAACATGCATGCCGAAATTGACATGGTTGATTTTGTAACACAATCATACACATTCAAGTTTTGAAATCGACAATTGTCATCGTCATTGGAATGCAACTGAATACACATTCTAAGGTCACACAGGTTCAAACAATACTCAGTCCGGCAGTGGGCGGAGCTTTAAAGCGATATCTGTATAGTATACAGATACAGCATAGCGATATCTGTAGGGCTTTATCTGTATAGTAGGACACCCAATTGCAGGATAAAATAATCTATCTTAAAATATTTTCCAATTTTATAAACAAATGTAGAGTAAACATTAAACGTATGTCATCCAGGTCTTATTTTGTATCAACTGGTACAAGACAGGCAAAATACACTGCAGGATAGTCAAACTCATCAGTCAAAACAAACTGACAATTTCAGGGCAAAAAAAAACATAACAGTATGCAAAACAGATGATAGTAAACTAAAGATCTTGAGTTTAGTTGAGTGGTACTATATCTAAGTTTTTTTCAACAAAAGAATATACATTTGATCAAACTTCACTCAGTGGATCTCCCGAGAAGTGATGGTAAATCTCTTGTTGTAGTGAATAGGACATGAATACATGTAGAGCAGGATATGCTTACCCTTCCAGAGAACTAGAGATCATCCCCGTTTTTGGTGGGGTTCGTGTTGCTTAGTCTTTACTACTTTAGTTTTCTGTTTTGTGTTTTATATTCTGTTGTTTGTCTGTTTGTCTTTTTCTTTTTTAGCCATGCATGGCATGGTCAAGTTTATTTTCAGGTAATGAGTTTGAGTGTCCCTATGGTATCTTTCACCTTTGTATCCTCTTTAATTAACTAATTCTATCTTAATTGAACATATACTCACAGGTGAATCTGTTAACATGAAGATTAGTTCCTCTATATCTGAAAATAAATATACTTGAAAAATCAATATCTGTTGCTAGCTTTTTATGCGCTTTTGATGTACAAAAAATTTGGAACAAGAGATTCCAAGATGTTTGCATTGTTCAACTATTGTCATTAAATCAAATTTATAACTAAATCACAAACATTATCCTCAAAATTAACCACAAAATATCTGTTCAGTTCAACAACATGTGGTCTCTATTGGCTCTAAAGGTTAAATAAATAGGTTCATGATAATAATAAACAGTTGAATCCATATACGGTATTTAATTGCGATAAGTTTTGTTTTATTTATTTGAAACAGTATCTGCAGAACAGACTCTTTAAAAGAATTCATTGATTGCAATAATGAATACTACTAAACCAGGGTTGGCAAAGTATTACCCGCCCGGGAAAACCCAGGCGGGAATTCCCGGGTTTTCCCGGGCTGGGCAATACTCCTAGAAATGGGTAATACTGGGTAATACTGGGCAATAAGACTTTTTAAGCTTATTTTAACACAAAATAGTAAAGTCTTGTTGTAGTTTCATAGTATTATAGCTAAATAATTACATTAGATGTATGTTTCATTATAATATTTTATTCTGATTGGCTAACTGCACATCACATGTTATTCCGTAAGCAGTTGCATTGCTCAATACAACTTTTCATTCTTGATAACACGTGCTCCAACAATAAAGTGCACAGGTGAATTAAATAATAAAATATATAAAATTCGTGTTTTCATGATCATAGCTAAAAAATGTAATTATAAGTATTGAATGCTTCTTTTTGTAACTTTATAGGGTTGTAAAAGAGTTGACCGTGCGTACATTTTTAGAATGAAGCGCTTCCGTGCTTCATACAAAATGTACTTCGATCAACGCTTTTACACCCCAATAAATTTACAAAAAGAAGCATTCAATTCTTAAATATATACATTTTATACAGATAACCATTGAGAGTCATGTTTCTAGAAGATTGAAAATTCAATTTCATTCTTTTCTCCACTACTTCTATGTAGGCAGAATACAAAATTTGAATATTTTAGGATTATTAATACCTTTTTAATTTCCATGTATTGTTTCAACTATCAAAACTTTAAAAAAAAAAATGCATTTTATAGCAGTGTTTATGTGAATTATAAATTTAAATGTCTATGCAATCATATTGCTAAATAAACACCCTACAGGGTCAAGTCATTAACCCTTATAGAAATTAAAAGGCTGAATATTGTTATATAAACATATCAATGTCCTAATCTGAATAATTACTTATTAATTAGTGATGTACATATAAATTATGCAAAAGTAATTTTTCTTACATTTTCTTGTTAATTCTTAATGTAAGATATATACATTTGAAAAATGAATTCTTTGAATTTATGTTAACAGTTTGACCAATCAAGACGAGAGGTTGATTTAATAGACTTTCAGAAGAGAATTATTGATTGATAAAGGCCTTTTCCATTAATATTTGTGTAATGTGTGCCTACATGTTTACTTGTCTCATAGTTGCAAGAATAGTACTTTTTCAAATGTATATAACTAATTTATAAATCAAAATGTGTTTATAAATATCTTAAATGTATTGCAATTGAGTTTGATCACTGAATCCTCTTTAAAATTCAGGCCAGTATTTTATATTACCCAGTATTGCCCAGTATTACCCATTAAAACCCAGTAAAACCCGGGTTTTCCCAGTATTTCCCACTGGGCTGGGCAATACTCATAAAACCCGGGTTTTTGCCAACCCTGTACTAAACATTATGTCATTATTATGTTAAGATACTAATTGAATTATTTTTTCAAAACTCTGAATAAGACAATAATGGAAAACTATTTGATTTTTTTTTATCTGTAAGCTTTTAAGACTGATGTATTTGTAAAAAAATATACTCCTGTTAAATCAGATGTCAAATCCAACAAGAATTCTCATTTACATGATTGTGCTGAAATATATAAAAGTTGTCCACTTAGTAAGGAGCGACTACATTTCTAAAATTAATTAACAATTATTAATGGGCTGGTCCAAAGCTGCCTCAATACAAATAGAATGTGCCAATGTTGAATATGCAGAAAATTATATGCATTCAGGGAAATCAACATCTTATGTACTGACTGGCCTTACTTTCTTTTTTGTTGTAAAATAATATTTTTGAAGAGAATACAATATAACAACATGTAATATATTACTGACTAACCATCTTTTCCAAAGGTCCAGTTTTTACTGACTGGTGTAGAAATTAACTTTACTCTCTGTGTAGGATCACCTGTCAACAAAATAATATATCTATACTTTTCTTTGTTTAATGATATTAAATAATGTAGTTAATTTTAATGTTACAACACCAATTTCTTTTTCATTCTATTTCATTCAATCAACAACAATAATCTCTGCAGGTCCAATATTTCATAATTTCATTACATCAATGATAATTTCCCTGATGTCAAAGTCTTGGACACTGATGTCAGAATGCCTATTCATATCATCCTCTTATGAAAGATAACACAAGAAAATTTATTTTTGATTCAACATATATAAAAACTATACAACACAACCTCCAGAGAGCTTTTGACTTAATATAAAAACATAAAGACAACATGAAAACAATAATAACAACATGCATTAGGGTGGTATGGGAGTCTAAAATAAAAATGATAGAATTTGTTCATACTTTGCCAAAACATATAGCATCTATTGATATATGTTCAAAAGTTTAATAAAAATGATAGGTCACCACAAATTTTCTCAAACTAAAGGTTGGGACAAAATAACACGTTTTGTATAAATTATACAGGGAAAAACACCATTTTGTGATGAGAAACTTAACTAAATGATAGAATTGTGTAATGAATTACACAAAGATAGCTTTCAGACAATGCTTTGAGAATATCATTAAAAAGGATAGGGTCACCGTACATTTTTTCCAGCTAAAATATAAAATATGAAAATTTTATGAAGATTCCTTTAGAAAATACACTGTTTAAGAGTTACCTCCCCTTAAAATGCCAATTTAAAAACATATAAAAAACAACCAAAAATAATCTACACATGTAACAATATTAATGTGCATTAGTTATATTCTTATTGACTGGTTCTTTCTAATTAATATCTATATTATAAATCTGCATTCCTGTATCAAATTTTGCAAACTTGATAGAAAATGTGGACCTTAGGTTCTCTGTTTTTTACAATCCAAGATGGCAAAAGACACCCGTACCACCTTGAATACACCAACTACTGCACTTATTTGTAAAAGACTTTTGACACGAACAAAATGTCTCTCAATTGACACTAATACAAACAGAACAGAAAAACAGATATTTTGTTTCCTTTAACTTTTCAAATACAGAACACTTTTACCTTTGAAATACACGCCCATCAAAAACTCAGTAGATCATTTCTTGTATATATTTTGGGTTAACCCATGTTAACTTTGAATAAAACAATTTTTTTTTAATTATTATTACCTTGTTCATCTACAATGAAATCAAATCCATTCTTTCGGAATACTTCGATACTCTCCATTAGTATAATTTCATTACTGGATGTCAGTTCTAGACTCTGTGGACTACAAGACAAAGAATAGGGTAAATTGTTTGCGTACTCTCTTGTTTTTTCAGGAATTTTGTTTTAACATTTTCAATTTATTGTAAAAGCACAATTTGATAAAAAAAATATATAAACTAAAGCACATAGCACATATAAACGCCTAAAATTTCTTTAAAAGGAAAAGATGAGTTGGTGCATATAGACAATAGACAATATTTTATTCGCACAAACACATTTACATTAAATGGTTATGGCATACAAAATTAAGACAATAAACTGACAATAGTTAAATTGATTATAATTATATTAGAGTGACAGTGGTATTCACAGCGAAGAAGAAAAGGCTATAAATATCAACAGTTAACACATTGTTAATGTTCATGAACAATTAAAAAAAGAACACAAACAAAAATTCGGTTGCATATTAAAAAAAATTATACAGATGCATATTAAAAAAAGTTATACAGATGTTCTTAATAAAAGACAATCATTAATATACTTTATGGTGATTTTTATAATGACTGGTAGACTGCTATTTAAAAGTACAGTCAAATGATTTAGTGTTATAGTGGACTGCAATTTAATAAAATTGAAATTAAGATTTTTATTAATATTTTGTTTATAGGTATCCCTTAATGATTTATAGCATGGACAGATTGAGAAGAAATGGTATTCATCCTCAATTTTTTGTCTGTTACAGGATAAGCAAATGCGTTTACTTCTTTCAATGTTGGTATAACGCCCTCTTTCAATTGCTAGGGAATGCGCACTTAGTTTAAATTTACTGAAAACTGATCGGTCGGTTTTTAATTTACATATATCAATATATGGGGGCCTTTTTCTAATTCTTTTAGTATGACAAAAGAAATTTAATTTTTCACATTTATTGATAGAACAATTCATAATTTGATAAGCCTGGTCATAGATTCTTTGTTGGATACTATTTATGTGATATTTTAAATTAAAAGTATTAAAAGTGAGATGACCAAAACCTAATTTATTTAACCAGTCTTTTACAATGTTAACCCATTTACTTGTTTTCTCTACATTATTATATATTTTATGGACTAAAGTGTTAGGCGAGTTTACAATGTGGTTTAGAAATTTTATAGCTGAAAGGTGAAGTTTAAAGTACAAAGGGATTCTGTTTGTCTCAGTTAAACAGGCTACATTTGTTGTAGCATATATATACAAGAGGCTCTCAAGAGCCTGAATCGCTCACCTTAATTCTTTTGGTTAAATCTCTCATCAATGATTATTTTGGCTTTTCAATTTATTTAAATGTTTTTTGGATCGTCCTATTTTCTTCAAAAGCCAAAAAAAATAATCATTTTCTCCTATGTTCTATTTTAGCCATAGGAGCTATGTTTCTTGACATACAAGGAAATAAAATATAAAATTTATACTAGATACTCTGAATCTCATTTAGCCTAAGTTTGGCTGAAATTGATACAGCAGTTTCAAAGGAGAAGATTTTTTAAAGTAAGTCAACATGATGAACAAATTGTGAAAAAAGTCTTCAAAGGGCAATAACTCCTTAAGGGGTCAATTGACAATTTTGGTCAAATTGACTTAATTGAAGATCTTACTTTGCTGAACATTATTGCTGTTTACAGTTTATTTCTATCTATAATTATATTCAAGATAATAAACAAAAACAGCAAAATTTCCTTAAAATTATCAATTCAGGGGCAGCAACCCAACAACAGGTTGTCTGATTCATCTGAAAATTTCAGGGCAGATAGAAATTGACCTGATAAACAATATTACCCAACGTCAGATTTGCTCTAAATGCTTTGGTTTTTGAGTTATAAGCCAAAAACTGCATTTGACCCCTATGTTCTATTTTTAGCAATGGCGACCATGTTTGTTGATAGATCATAACTTCGGATACAATTTACAAACTAGATATCCTAAGGAACATTCAGTTAAAGTTTGGAAGTATTTGGCCCAGTAGTTTCAGAAAGGAAGATTTTTGTAAAAGATTACTAAGATTTACGAAAAATGGTTAAAAATTGACTATAAAGGGCAATAACTCCTAAAGGGGGTCAACTGACCATTTCCGTCATGTTGACTTATTTGTAAATCTTACTTTGCTGAACATTATTCCTGTTTACAGTTTATCTCTATCTATAATAATATTCAAGATAATAACCAAAAACAGCAAAATTTCCTTAAAATTACCAATTCAGGGGCAGCAACCCAACAACAGGTTGTCTGATTCATCTGAAAATTTCAGGGCAGATAGATCTTGACCTGATAAACAATACAACCCCCATGTCAGATTTGCTCTAAATGCTTTGGTTTTTGAGTTATAAGCCAAAAACTGCATTTGACCCCTATGTTCTATTTTTAGCAATGGCGACCATGTTTGTTGATAGATCATAACTTCGGATACAATTTACAAACTAGATACCCTAAGGAACATTCAATTAAAGTTTGGAAGTATTTGGCCCAGTAGTTTCAGAGGAGAAGATTTTTGTAAAAGATTACTAAGATTTACGAAAAATGGTTAAAAATTGACTATAAAGGGCAATAACTCCTAAAAGGGTCAACTGACCATTTCCGTCATGTTGACTTATTTGTAAATCTTACTTTGCTGAACATTATTCCTGTTTACAGTTTATCTCTATCTATAATAATATTTAAGATAATAACCAAAAACAGCAAAATTTCCTTAAAATTACCAATTCAGGGGCAGCAACCCAACAACGGGTTGTCTGATTCATCTGAAAATTTCAGCGCAGATAGATCTTGACCTGATAAACAATATTACCCCATGTCAGATTTGCTCTAAATGCTTTGGTTTTTGAGTTATAAGCCAAAAACTGCATTTGACCCCTATGTTCTATTTTTAGCAATGGCGACCATGTTTGTTGATAGATCAAAACTTTGGATACAATTTATAAATTAGATACCCTAAGGAACATTCAGTTAAAGTTTGAAAGTATTTGGCCCAGTAGTTTCAGAGAAGAAGATTCTTGAAATAGTTTACGACGACAGACGACGGACGACGAACGACGGACGACAGACGACGGACGACGACGGACGCCAAGTGATGGCATAAGCTCACTTGTCCCTTCGGGACAGGTGAGCTAATAAAAGCAATTGCATAAAAGATTTTAATTGCAATAGAAACAAGAGGCTGTCACAACGACAGCAAACCGGATTTATTAACATTTATTTGTGTCCTGGCAATATCACAAGAACCATAACTGATGAATGGTGAAAGTGAAAATCGTCAATATCAAATTTGACCTCCATTTTGTCATCAGTATCAACATATCAAAATTTGAAAAGCTTAGATTGAATGGTTCATGAGTAAATGCATCAACGTGAATGGAAACGCCATTTTACAATCTTTCAAGACCCATAACTCCTGAACGGTAAAAGTCAAAATCATCATTATTGAACTTGACCTCCATTTTGTCATCAGTAACAACATATTAAAATTTGGGAAGCTTTGGTAGAACAGTTCATGCGTAAATGCACGGACACGATTGGAAACTCCATTTTTCAATCTTTCAAGAACCATAACTCCTGAACAGTAAAAGTCAAAATCGTCATTATTGAACTTGACCTCCATTTTGACATCAGTAACAATATATAGAAAATTTGGGAAGCTTTGGTAGAACAGTTCATGCGTAAATGCAGGGACACGACTGGAAACTCCATTTTTCAATCTTTCAGAACCATAACTCCTGAACGGTAAAAGTCAAAATCTCCATTATTGAACTTGACCTTCATTTAGTTGTCAGTAACAACATATTAAAATTTTAAAAGCTTTGGTTGAACGGTTCATGAGTTAATGCACGGACAACATTTGATTGCCGCCCCGCCCGCCCGCCCGACCGACCGACCGCCCGCCCGTACATCCCCAATTCAATAACCGACATTTTTGTCACAAAAATCCGGTTAATAAAAGTAAGGGGTCACCATATGCCTGCCACAAATGGTAAGCAATTTTGTTGCCCTAGTATTCCTGACTTCACTTTACAGAAGCCTCAAGGAAAAGTTTGTTGCACTCGATTTTCAGTTAAATTCCCAATGTCAAGAACAACAGGTCAAGGTCAGATAAAACCTGCTAGTTTGACATGTACACCACACATAACAATCATTCTGTATACCCAATATAGTTGACCTATAAGAGTATCTAAAATACAGAATTGATCACAAAAACTTAACCTTAATCACTGATCCATGATTTAAGGTTGAGGTTAGATGAATCTTGTCTGATAGACATTTAGACCTTTTAATGAACCATATATCAATCCTATTACTCATATGTGAGAATTTCACATGACAAACAAGAATGTGTCCAAAGTACACGGATGCCCCACTCGCACTATCCTTTTCCATGTTCCATGGACTGTGAAATTGGGTAATAATCTAATTTGGGTTGAGTATAGTTGAGATTGGGGTCCAGGAATATTCAGTTATAAAATTCAGACAATTCAGACTAGTCAAGTAAAATTCAGTACAGTCTAGTACTAGTACCAGTATGTACAGCTAAAGGCTATCTCAGACTTTTAATAGTATATGGTGAAGTGTAAAATGTTGTGATGGAGCCAAATACAAATAACAGTTTCAACTTATGAAAACAGCATATCATGCGACAAAGTTGATGTCACAGGGTCATATTTTTATGTTCAGTGATGAGAAACAAGACATCCTTTTGTTAATTGACCATGTACAACCTTGAAATATTTCACATAAAAGACAGAGCTGCTGTTTCTCTTTTTAACCCCCACATCCTTTTTCATAATTTTTACAAAATTGTGTCCGTAATGCAGCTCCACTTAAACATTTCATATTACTTAATAGTTTCAGGCTTTGAATGGCTATGTCTCTGTATAACTACAGTTTTAGTTTCTGAATCTGAATGACTGACTGTATGTCCTCATAACATACCACATCACTTATTGAACCAGTTTCTGAATCTGAATGACTGTCACTGTAACATTTCACATTACAGTAAAAACTGTATAAACCCACTAGATATGGGACTATGAAAAAGAGCTGGTTTGGACAGTCAGGTGGTTTATTCAGGTTTTCGTTTTGACCAGAAGTTAATGACTTGTGCATCTAATATTTTAAATGTAAAAGTTCTGTTTGATTACATATCCTTTTATGTCAAATAGACCTTGGTAGCATCAGTCCCTGGCTTGTCACTTTCAGTTTGTGTTCATAGTTTTCATTTGCATCTAAATCCTCGCGTTGTTTGAATTGTGAAACAAGAGTTTTGTTTTACTTTCATGGTTCATTTCAGACATTGGTATAGCTAATTAAAACACCAAATTTATATCAAACAAAATTTCATCACAATAAAAACATTTTCATACAGTGTATGATACCAATGATTTGCATTGTATACAAACACTTGATGACACCCATGAATTGTTGTAATCCAGGTGTTCTTCATTATCATGGATTTAGGGGTTCAAAACAGGGAGCCCAGGATTCCGAAAGCACAATGTAAATTTCTGTACTTACTGAATCAGTTACTGACTCTGAATGACTGTATGTTGCTGTACTTACTGAATCAGTTACTGACTCTGAATGACTGTATGTTGCTGTACTTACTGAATCAGTTACTGACTCTGAATGACTGTATGTTGCTGTACTTACTGAATCAGTTACTGACTCTGAATGACAATCAGTTACTGACTCTGAATGACTGTATGTTGCTGTACTTACTGAATCAGTTACTGACTCTGAATGACAATCAGTTACTGACTCTGAATGACTGTATGTTGCTGTACTTACTGAATCAGTTACTGACTCTGAATGACTGTATGTTGCTGTACTTACTGAATCAGTTACTGACTCTGAATGACTGTATGTTGCTGTACTTACTGAATCAGTTACTGACTCTGAATGACTGTATGTTGCTGTACTTACTGAATCAGTTACTGACTCTGAATGACTGTATGTTGCTGTACTTACTGAATCAGTTTCTGACTCTGAATGACTGTATGTCGCTGTAACATTTCAAAGTTATATTTCTCGTCTGTAGCATGCTGATCCACAATAAACAGGTCATCTCTCAACTTGGAGATGATAAATCCTAGGTTGAACTTTGAAAAAAATAATCAATATTATATCATATTACATTTTAAAGAAAACAAGAATGTGTCCATAGTAAAGAATACAAGAATATGTCCATAGTAAAGAATACAAGAATATGTCCATATAGTAAATGGATGTCCAACTAGAACTATCATGTTCTATGTTCAGTGGATTGTAAAATTGGGGCCAAAACTCTAATTTGGCATTAATCATATCATATGGAACACTTGAACATATATATAGTTTCAAGTTAATTGGACTTCAACTTCATCAAAAACTACCTCAATCAAAAACTTAAAACTATAAAGAGGGACAGACAGACAAACTGACGCACAGACAAAATAAAATAATGAACATAAATGGGGCATAAAAAGTGTTATCATATACTTAGAGCAAATAACTTATAATTTTTACTGTATGATAATATCATTGATTTTAAGTGAATTCCACATTTTTCTAAAATGGTGTTTAGCAGGCTGATATGAAATATTTATCACATGTTTCAAATATTATCACATGCTTTTTTGTAACGTTATCGCATGGCATTCCGGCGATACTCGGCAAATTCTGGAAAAAACACCTACATGTATGGTACGTTTTGAATGAAAATCATTACAATTAAAGTAGGATACAAACCAATTATTACATACAATATAATATATTATGTAAAGTGCAAAAACAAATTTAAAAAATAAAAAATGAAACAATAAATGCATTTTGAAAGTTTCTAGCATAATTTAGAAAGTGACTTTACAAATGTTAACTTTTCAAAACAGTGTGGATTATGTTTTGTTGATTTTTTTTATCGTCAATATAAAAATATATCATGTTGTGGTTCTTTGTCCTGTTGAGGCATAATTTTTTATGATAGATTTCATTTTGGCGTCCGTAAACTTTTCCCAAGCACTTTAGTCTAACCACTAAAAAGGATCAATATATTAAACTGTTTCTCTCCATTATTGAAGCATATGATAAAAAGATCGTAACATGTCATTTATCATATCAGGTGTATTATCAGCCCTCGAGTCTATGGCTCTTGGACTGATAATACATCCGATATGAAAAATGACATGTAATAATCTGATAATATTGAATAAAACTTTTGGTCTTATTACATAGTTTTATCTGAAAACAACAAATAGATAGTTTTAATTTAAAAAATATAAAGTCATTAAAGATAGTAGTCCAAATAATTATGACGTCTTGAAAGGCTATTATAATTTTTTTCCTTTGACGCCTTACTTCGACGTCATAACGCCAAACTCATATTTTCAGTTGGACTTTGAGAGGGAATTTACTGCTTTATTAAAACGTTTAGCTGATTTCTCCTTAAGATGCTTCATTTTAGGAGTATATATATATTGTTTTATTTTAAATTTCCGGATAATGTAAAACAAAGGTTCAGGAAATTCGGGTCTGTCCAAATTTTACCGAGTTTGGTGTAAAAATTATTTTACAATCTCCTAAAAAGAAATCAGATAAATGTTTTAAAAAATGCAGTCGACATGTTCCCGCCTCAGATGGAATTGTTATTTATATTATAATTTCTGTAGGGATTACTTGGAAATATTTTGCACAAACAAACACATAAAAGGTAAGAATTTTTATATATGCAATTTTTTTTAACCTTCAATAAAAATTTGATGGCTAAATTGGGTCTCAAAGTTGAGAGCAAAATATGCTCTCAAAGTCCAACCGAAAATGGCGGCTTCAGCATTATGACGTCGAAGTAAGGCGTCAAAGAAAAAAATTATAATAGCCTTTCAAGAAGTCATAATTATTTGGACTATAAAAATAGTTGAAGGATCATTCTTTTGTACATGATAGAATAAATAGGTAATAATTACCTGTCCAAGGATTTCCATCTGTTTAAACATATCTTTGCTGTAAAGACAAAAACATAACTCAGTATATTGTTTCATACAGTTGATCAAGATCTTATGTAGACTTCTAGATGTCTTAAATATTTTTTGTGTTGTTAGGTTGCTGTTTCATTGATGCATTCCCCAAATCTACTTTGTTTCACTCCTCATTAAAAATATCATCTGGAGACTTCAGTGGATTCAGAATTTGCTCAGCGTTGTAAGCAACACCTCACCTTTGGGCTTTGTAACAAGAAGATATTTTTGACAAGATATCCATCTATTTTGGGGTTGCTTTCCCATAGATGTTTAACAATTATCTAATCAATCCTTTTATAATAAAAAGAAAAACAATAATTATTAGTGAATACCAAGTTTCATGGATATCATGGAACGATATTCAAATTTTTTAAAGGGGTGTTTGCAGACCAAAATCATGAAATTAAATATCCATGAACATACAATATAGAGCAACTTGTCCTTAATTCATGAAAATTGGAATCAACGAATATAAATGAATCCATAGTTAATAAATTGCAATGATGAAAGAGGATATCAAAAGGAAGGCAGAAAGATTACCTATAAATCTATGTGGACATTTGATAAAAAAAAAACCAAACATTCAAAATGGTAAAAGTTAAGATTGTAAAAGATAGGTTTTGGTTTTTTTTGTTGATGGATTGCTGTCTCACTAATAATAACCCACCTCAACATTTGATTTAATTTGTATTACCTAATTTCTTTTTGTAATTCCTCTTCGGCAGCTTTGTTATCTGTCGGTGATATCTTGGCTCGGAATGTACGAAAAAAACTTTCTTCACGCTTTCCTTAAGTAAACAAGAGTGCACACACTGAAATGTCTCGCCTTCTATACTAATCATTGATATTATGTTGATAGTCCTAAGTATAAAGCTTAGCTTTATTACAACTGTCACATAAACTTAACATTAACCAAGATAACTAAACAAAGACCAATGAACCTTGAAAATGAGGTCAAGGTCAGATGAACCAAGCCAGGCAGACATGTACAGCTAACAATGCTTCTATACAACATATATAGTTGACCCATTACTTATAGTTTAAGAAAAATAGACCAAAACACAAAAATTTAACACTGTGCAATGAACCGTGAAAATGAGGTCACGGTCAAATAAAACCTGCGCAACTGACATAAAGATCATAAAATATTTCCATACACCAAATATAGTTGACCTATGGCATACAGTATTAGATAAAAAGACCGAAACTCAAAAACTTAACTTTGACCACTGAACCATGAAAATGAGGTCAAGGTCACATGACATCTGCCCGCTAGACATGTACACCTTACAATCATTCCATACAACAAATATAGTAGACCTATTGCATATAGTATGAGAAAAATAGACCAAAATACAAAAATTTAACTATAACCACTGAACCATGAAAATGAGGTCAAGGTCAGATGACACCTGCCAGTTGGACATGTACACCTTACAGTCCTTCCATACACCGAATATACTAGCCCTATTGCTTATAGCATCTGAGATATGGACTTGACCACCAAAACTTAACCTTGTTCACTGATCCATGAAATGAGGTCGAGGTCAAGTGAAAACTGTCTGACAGACATGAGGACCTTGCAAGGTACGTACATATTAAATATAATTATCCTATTACTTATAATAAGAGAGAATTCAACATTACAAAAAATTTGAACTTTTTTTTCAAGTGGTCACTGAACCATGAAAATGAGGTCAAGGACATTGGACATGTGACTGACGGAAACTTCGTGACATAAAGCATCTTTATACAAAGTATGAAGCATCCAGGTCTTCCACCTTCTAAAATATAGAGCTTTTAAGAAGTGAGCTAACACCGCCGCCGCCGGATCACTATCCCTATGTCGAGCTTTCTGCAACAAAAGTTGCAGGCTCGACAAAAATGTAAATCTCAAACATTAAAAAGAACATGTTACAAAGATTTTTGTGTAAGAACTAGGTGCTATTGCAAAACAAATAAAATTATTACAAGCAAATAAAATTCTTTAAATTAATAGAATTCTTAGTTGAATTCTCTAAATGTGATAAGGGCTTTGTTAAATTATCAAAATCAATTGTTCTTACTGTTTTTCCTTTTCTGCACTCGATCTCTAAATCCATGAAAATCAAAGGTAACTGTTCTTTCTGTTCTTTTGTGGTCTTGTTTCTCATCCTTAAAATACATAGATATATATCTGGCAATTACCAATGGCAGTCAGCAGGGTTAAAGAACATCAGTTGTTGGACCTGTTAGTCAAATGCTTTTGGGTTTTAAAATAAACTTCTTTATTTTTTTGGGTTTTTTTGGAAAATTTTGGGTTTGTGCTGTATTTAGACCCTTCTACAACAAATTTGTTTTATATCACCCGAAATAAAAATTGCGGTTTTTATCCAACGCAATCATGGGTTTTTAAACGTAGTTTTCAATTTAAAACTCGTTTTTTAAATATATATATATATAAAGATTTTTTAAAAATTGATGAAAAAAGACTTGGTAGATCTTTTTCAAATCAAAAACTTTTTAAAAAGAACAAATATACACAGTGCTTATTTTTTGGTTTTATAGAAAAAGCTAAAATCAGTAATTTTTAAAAAGTGTTCCATGTAAAAACATGACTTGTGTTTATAATGCTTATAAACTAAATATAAAAATTTAAACAAATGAGGTACCCTCTGTCACTTATTAAAATTTCTGTTTTACTTTATTTTATTAAGATCGAATTTTAAAATGTCTATCTTTTCAAAACCCTTTGGGGAAATTGGAAAAATCAAAGCTACAAACATGACAAAAAAAAAAAAAATACAAAGGGTTACCCTTTTTGCAATTCTTCAGGCTTTCTTATTCACACAAAAAAACTGTCAAACGAATTAAATGATTGTTTTCCCCGACTAAATAACTTACAAAGCATCAAATTGTAAACTTGGGTTTTGGGTTTTTTATTCCCTATTTGGACTTAAATTTAAACTACTTCCAAAATATCTGGATCAGTACACATAGTAGGTTTCAAACTTCCATCAACTTTTAAACACTAAAAAAAGTCTTCCCTTTAACACAACTGGGGGCACTTTAAGACAAATAACTTGCCTTTGATTCTAGTTTTTTCTGATTTAAGGCCCCAAGAAATTTAACATTATTACTACTGTCTGAATCTGGGGCTAACAATATCACCTTTTCTGTTTCCAATCTTCCTGAATGATCTTCACATATTTCCTGAGGAGATGTTGAAAATCACTGTCCCGATGAAATTGTCACACAGGCTGATGACTGAGAATCTGTCTGGTCCTGTGAACTACTGATTCCTGATTCAGAATCTGTTAGAGTTAATTTTTCCCCTTTTTTCATGATTTACTATAAATGAGTTTTTAGATTCACATTGGTTGTCAGTATTTTCAAGTAAAGATTTGTTTGTTTCAAAAGTAACAGAAAAGTCTTGTGAATCCTCGAGTACTGTAGTTATAGTTGGTTTAGTTTCAATAAGAATTCTTTCAAATTTTTCTTTGTCGTCTAAAGTTTTTGATTTAAAAGACAAAAGAATCAAGTCTTTTCTCTAAAAAGAAATTTACATTCAAGTTTTAAACATGTTAAACTATAAAACTTTACTTTTGATTTAGGTGTAATTTAAAATATGATATCTATAGATTCAACTATTCA
>CM034356.1:102469496-102504799 GCA_019925275.1 Mytilus edulis | reverse complement strand
AAAAAGACGACCACAATATTACAACAGCAACATAACACATGACAAGAAGACGACCAAAATATCACATACACAGCACCTAACACAGACTAAGAGACGACAACATAATTCACAACACAGACAAAAACTGACTAAAAGAAGACGACCAACAATAATTCACACTACACAGCACATAAACATGACTAAAAAAGACGACCAACAATAATTCACATCACAGCACACATAACACCATGACTAAAAAAGACGACCAACAATAATTCACACTACACAGCACACATAACACCATGACTAAAAGAAGACGACCAACAATAATTCACACTACACAGCACACATAACACCATGACTAAAAGAAGACGACCAACAATAATTCACACTACACAGCACACATAACACCATGACTAAAAGAAGACGACCAACAATAATTCACACTACACAGCACATATAACACCATGACTAAAAGAAGAAGACCAACAATAATTCACACTACACAGCACACATAACACCATGACTAAAAGAAGAAGACCAACAATAATTCACACTACACAGCACACATAACACCATGACTAAAAGAAGAAGACCAACAATAATTCACACTACACAGCACACATAACAACATGACTAAAAGAAGACGACCAACAATAATTCACACTACACAGCACACATAACACCATGACTAAAAGAAGACGACCAACAATAATTCACACTACACAGCACATAATAACACCATGACTAAAAGAAGACGACCAACAATAATTCACACTACACGCACACATAACACCATGACTAAAAGAAGACGACCAACAATAATTAACACTACACAGCACACATAACAGCATGACTAAAAGAAACGACCAACAATAATTCACACTACACAGCACACATAACACCATGACTAAAAGAAGACGACCAACAATAATTCACACTACACAGCACACATAACACCATGACTAAAAGAAGACGACCAACAATAATTCACACTTCACAGCACACATAACACCATGACTAAAAGAAGACGACCAACAATAATTCACACTACACAGCACACATAACACCATGACTAAAAGAAGACGACCAACAATAATTCACACTTCACAGCACACATAACACCATGACTAAAAGAAGACGACCAACAATAATTCACACTACACAGCACATATAACACCATGACTAAAAGAAGACGACCAACAATAATTCACACTACACAGCACACATAACACCATGACTAAAAGAAACGACCAACAATAATTCACACTACACAGCACAATAACACCATGACTAAAAGAAGACGACCAACAATAATTCACATACACAGACACATAACACATGACTAAAAGAAGACGACCAACAATAATTCACACTTCACAGCACATATAACACCATGACTAAAAGAAGACGACCAACAATGATTCACACTACACAGCACACATAACACCATGACTAAAAGAAGACGACCAACAATAATTCACACTACACAGCACACATTACACCATGACTAAAAGAAGACGACCAACAATAATTCACACTACACAGCACACATAACACCATGACTAAAAGAAGACGACCAACAATAATTCACACTACACAGCACACATAACACCATGACTAAAAGAAGACAACCAACAATAATTCACACTACACAGCACATATAACACCATGACTAAAAGGAGACGACCAACAATAATTGACACTACACAGCACACATAACACCATGATTAAAGAAGACGACCAACAATAATTCACACAACAGCAACATAACACCATGACAAAAGAAACGACCAACAATAATTCACACTACACAGCACAATAACACCATGCATGACTAAAAGAAGACACCAACAATAATTCACACTACAAGCACACATACACCATGATTAAAAGGAGAAGACCAACAATAATTCACATACACAGCACAATAACACCATGACTAAAAGAAGACGACCAACAATAATTCACACTACACAGCACATATAACACCATGACTAAAAGAAGAAGACCAACAATAATTCACACTACACAGCACACATAACACCATGACTAAAAGAAGAAGACCAACAAATTCACACTACACAGCACACATAACACCATGACTAAAAGAAAAACCAACAATAATTCACACTACACAGCACACATAACAACATGACTAAAAGAAGACGACCAACAATAATTCACACTACACAGCACACATAACACCATGACTAAAAGAAGACGACCAACAATAATTCACACACTACACAGCACATATAACACCATGACTAAAAGAAGACGACCAACAATAATTCACACTACACAGCACACATAACACCATGACTAAAAGAAGACGACCAACAATAATTAACCCTACACAGCACACATAACACCATGACTAAAAGAAGACGACCAACAATAATTCACACTACACAGCACAATAACACCATGACTAAAAGAAACGAACACAACAATAATTCACACTACAACAGCACACATAACACCATGACTAAAATAAACGACAACAATAATTCACACTACACAGCACACATAACACCATGACTAAAAGAAGACGACCAACAATAATTCACACTACACAGCACACATAACAACATGACTAAAAGAGACGACCAACAATAATTCACACTACTAACAGCAACATAACCACCATGATAAAAGAAGACGACCAACAATAATTCACACTACACAAGCACATATAACCCCATGACTAAAAGAAGACGACCAACAATGATTCACACTACACAGCACATATAACACCATGAACAAAAAGAAGACGACCAACAATAATTCACACTACACAGCACACATAACACCATGACTTAAAGAAGACGACAACAATAATTCACACTACACAGCACATATAACACCATGACTAAAAGAAGACGACCAACAATAATTCACACTACACAGCACACATAACAACATGACTAAAAGAAGACGACCAACAATAATTCACACTACACAGCACACATAACACCATGACTAAAAAGAAGACGACCAACAACAATTCACACTACACAGCACATATAACACTATGACTAAAAGAAGACGACCAACAATAATTCACACTACACAGCAACACATAACAACATGACTAAAAGAAGACGACCAACAATAATTCACACTACACAGCACACATAACACCATGACTAAAAGAAGACGACCAACAACAATTCACACTTCACAGCACACATAACACCATGAACAAAAAGAAGATGACCAACAATAATTCACACTACACAGCACACATAAACACCATGACTAAAAGAAGACGACCAACAACAATTCACACTACACAGACACACATAACACCATGAACAAAAAGAAGACGACCAATAATGATTCACACTACACAGCACAACACTAACACCATGACCATACAAGAAAGACGACCAACAATAATTCACACTACACAGCACATATAATACCATGAACAAAAAGAAGACGACCAACAATGATTCACACTACACAGCACACATAACACCATGACTAAAAGAAGACGACCAACAATCATCACACTACAACAGCACACATAACACCATGACTAAAAGAAGACGACAAACAATGATTCACACTACACAGCACACATAACAACATGACTAAAAGAAGACGACCAACAATAATTCACACTACACAGCACATATAACACCATGACTAAAAGAAGACGACCAACAATAATTCACACTACACAGCACACATAACACCATGACTAAAAGAAGACGACCAACAATAATTCACACTACACAGCACACATAACACCATGACTAAAAGAAGACGACCAACAATGATTCACACTACACAGCACATATAACACCATGAACAAAAAGAAGACGACTAACAATAATTCGCACTACACAGCACACATAACACCATGACTAAAAGAAGACGACCAACAATAATTCACACTACACAGCACATATAACACCATGAACAAAAAGAAGACGACCAACAATGATTCACACCACACAGCACACATAACACCATGACTAAAAGAAGACGACCAACAATCATTCACACTACACAGCACACATAACACCATGACTAAAAGAAGACGACCAACAATCATTCACACTACACAGCACACATAACAAAATGCCTAAAAGAAGACGACCAACAATAATTCACACTACACAGCACATATAACACCATGACTAAAAGAAGACGACCAACAATAATTCACACTACACAGCACACATAACACCATGACTAAAAGAAGACGATCAACAATAATTCACACTTCACAGCACACATAACACCATGACTAAAATAAGACGACCAACAATAATTCACACTACACAGCACACATAACACCATGACTAAAAGAAGACGACCAACAATAATTCACACTACACAGCACACATAACACCATGACTAAAAGAAGACGACCAACAATAATTCACACTACACAGCACACATAACACCATGACTAAAAGAAGACGACCAACAATAATTCACACTTCACAGCACATATAACACCATGACTAAAAGAAGACGACCAACAATGATTCACACTACACAGCACACATAACACCATGACTAAAAGAAGACGACCAACAATAATTCACACTACACAGCACACATAACACCATGACTAAAAGAAGACGACCAACAATAATTCACACTACACAGCACACATAACACCATGACTAAAAGAAGACGACCAACAATAATTCACACTTCACAGCACATATAACACCATGACTAAAAGAAGACGACCAACAATGATTCACACTACACAGCACATATAACACCATGACTAAAAGGAGACGACCAACAATAATTGACACTACACAGCACACATAACACCATGATTAAAAGAAGACGACCAACAATAATTCACACTACACAGCACACATAACACCATGACTAAAAGAAGACGACCAACAATAATTCACACTACACAGCACACATAACACCATGACTAACAGAAGACGACCAACAATAATTCACACTACACAGCACACATAACACCATGACTAAAAGAAGACGACCAACAATAATTCACACTACACAGCACACATAACACCATGAACAAAAAGAAGACGACCAACAATAATTCACACTACACAGCACACATAACACCATGACTTAAAGAAGAAGACCAACAATAATTCACACTACACAGCACACATAACACCATGCATGACTAAAAGAAAACGACCAACAATAATTCACACTACACAGCACATATAACACCATGACTAAAAGAAGACGACCAACAATAATTCACACTACACAGCACACATAACACCATGACTAAAAGAAGACGACCAACAATAATTCACACTACACAAGCACACATAACACCATGACTAAAAGAAGACGACCAACAATGACTAAAAGAAGACGACCAACAATAATTCACACTACACAGCACACATAACACCATGACTAAAAGAAGACGACCAACAATAATTCACACTACACAGCACACATAACACCATGACTAAAAGAAGACGACCAACAATGATTCACACTACACAGCACACATAACACCATGACTAAAAGAAGACGACCAACAATAATTCACACTACACAGCACATATAACACCATGACTAAAAGAAGACGACAAACAATAATTCACACTACACAGCACACATAACACCATGACTAAAAGAAGACGACCAACAATCATTCACACTTCACAGCACACATAACACCATGACTAAAAGAAGACGACCAACAATAATTCACACTACACAGCACACATAACACCATGACTAAAATGAGACGACCAATAATAATTCACACTACACAGCACACATAACACCATGACTAAAAGAAGACGACCAACAATAATTCACACTACACAGCACACATAACACCATGACTAAAAGAAGACGACCAACAATAATTCACACTTCACAGCACATATAACACCATGACTAAAAGAAGACGACCAACAATGATTCACACTACACAGCACACATAACACCATGAACAAAAAGAAGACGACCAACAATAATTCACACTACACAGCACACATAACACCATGACTAAAAGAAGAAGACCAACAATAATTCACACTACACAGCACACATAACACCATGCATGACTAAAAGAAGACGACCAACAATAATTCACACTACACAGCACATATAACACCATGACTAAAAGAAGACGACCAACAATAATTCACACTACACAGCACACATAACACCATGACTAAAAGAAGACGACCAACAATAATTCACACTACACAGCACACATAACACCATGACTAAAAGAAGACGACCAACAATAATTCACACTACACAGCACATATAACACCATGAACAAAAAGAAGACGACCAACAATGATTCACACTACACAGCACACATAACATCATGACTAAAAGAAGACGACCAACAATAATTCACACTACACAGCACATATAACACCATGAACAAAAAGAAGACGACCAACAATAATTCACACTACACAGCACACATACACTACTGGACGAAAAAACGTCTGTCCATACCAGTAACAGTCGTTCTAAGACTGATAAGGCCTGTTAAAGTTGTAACAGTTGTTAAATTTCACTGCTTCGGTTATTTTGTAACTGTCCCAACTTTAAAAGTGTTTGTCTACAACATAAATCGACTGCAACAACGCAAGAAATAACTGCCACAGACATTAAAGGACTGATACAACTATTTCAAAGTTGTAACAGTTGATTTACAACTGTCCCAACTCGAAAAACGTTGCAACAGTCATAAATAAACTGATTAAACGCCTAAAGAGTTGTCACAGTCGTAATAAAACTGATGCAACTATTTGAAAGTTGTAACAGTTATGTTATTACTGTCCCAACACGGAAAACGTTGAAACAGTCATAAATAAACTGTTTAAACGCAGAAAAAGTTGTAACAGTTAAAATATAATAGCTTCAACCATTGTATAGGCCTAGCTAATTTATAAGCGTAGCAACTTCCAAACATTGATATTCGTGTACACTTAAAAGTCACGGATACAAATTGTCTGACAGTCAGGCCCGGGATAAAGGTTAAATTATTTGTAAAACAATTTTACCGTGTGAAATATAAGGTTGTGACAAAGAGAAACAACTTTCATTCCCATTTAATACATTAATTTTAGATGTATATTGTTTTAAAAAAATAGTTTTTTGAAATATTTGCCGCTGAGCACATTTTTGTATTCCTCGGTTATTTAGTGAATGTGCTGAATTTATATATTTTTTTAACACTTCCTCGTCATTATCTCTTCGAACAAATAAAATCGGAACCAGCCATAGATACCTGTAATTTCACTAGATAAAATATAACTGCTAACAGAAAAAGCGAAAAACGTTACCCAATGTATTTGTAAACCAAACGTATCTTTATAACTGAATTAACAGTTGACAATTTTTTTATTATTAAATTAGTTAGGTGTGAAATCATTCATGCATACACAATTGTTTTCAATACCCGTAGTTTTACGAATCACATTACTTCATAATAACGCTAATATACATGATATACTCTAAACCTAGCCGGGAACTCCTTATACACACACTTGTCAAACTTATCTCCATATAAAACTGCTTTATATTTTTTTTATGGCTTATTTCAGACACTTATTCTGAGCTTTTATTCGGGGCTACATTTTTTTCTTTAAAAATTATAAATATTGCCGTATTAACCATATTGATTTCTATACATGTAAAACATATAATCAAAGCTATTACGGACATTTAACACATCTTTAGCGGCTATGGAAAACAAATTTTAAATCTATCTAAATTTAATTTATTTAATTTTATCGTTTTTTATTTTAGAATAGTTCAATATTAACTCGACTTTGTACTGTATATTCTTCATATTGTACGGAATGGTCTATGAGTTCAATTGTAATTGATACACATGATACATATAAATAGCACGTCAGCATTCACGATTGAGGTGAACAAATATTATCACTCGCGAGAAAAAATCATATTTTCACCGGATTTTTCGCAAACAATTTACCATACATATTTTGTACATTTGTAAATACTAGTAGATGGACGTACTGTACATACAAGACCCGACAAAATAACTAGCGCAAGTGAAAGTTCAAATGTTCAAAACAAGAAAACTCGCATTGTTTCAGACAGGAAAATCAAATCTTCTTTTATGTTTTTTCACATCATGGTTTAGAACTTGATGTATTTGGTCAATTCTAAAGACTGACATCGGATTCTCTTACGTGGTTTCAGTTGATCAGATGTCGTACTAATTACGTTTATTCAAAATATTTTCCCATTTCAATTGTTCAAATTCAAATTATTTAATCTTGTAAATGCTTGTACAATAATGACATACTATTTAATTAGTAAAGAAAACTAACAAAGTTACTAGATGTAGACAATATTCTGGGTCCCTTAATTTTTTTTTGTTCGGTGTGAGCCGAGGCTCCGTGTTGAAGGCCTTACATTGACCTATAATGGTTTACTATTATAAATTGTTATTTGAATGGAGAGTTGTCTCATTGGCACACACACCCAATCTTCCTTTATCTATGACAGTACAGTAATGGAAATTTTAAAAATGGTCACATTTATAAATTACGAAAATGGGTCCCATATTCTGAATTCATATATACACCTTAGAAAAAACAAGTGAAACTGCGAGCTACTGCTCACTGATGATACCCCGCCGCAAGTGGATAATATAAATAGTGTAAAAATATGCAAGTGTTCGGTAAACAGGAAATTGTCGAGTGATGAATCTGAAAACGCATCGCACGGTATAGCTGACTTATATAAATCCTGAAACCAAATTTCAGAAATCCTTATATTGTAGTTCCTGAGAAAAGTGTGACGAAAATTTTCAACTTGGCTTTCATGTGTAAAATCATACAAGTGTTCAGTTAACAGGAAGTTATCAAGTGATGAATCTGAAAACGCATCACACTGTATAGGTGACTTAGATAAACCCTGAAACCAAATTTCAGAAATCCTTGTATTGTAGTTCCTGAGAAAATTGCAACGAAAAAATAAATAGTGTAAAATTATGCAAGTGTTCGGTAAACAGAAAGTTGTCGAGTGATGAATCTGAAAATGCATCACACGGTATAGCTGACTTCGTTAAACCCTGAAACCAAATTTCAGAAATCCTTGTATTGTAGTTCCTGAGAAAAATGTGACGAAAATTTTCAACTTGGCTATCATGTGTAAAATCATACAAATGTTCGGTAAACAGAAAGTTGTCAAGTGATCAATCTGAAAACGCATCACACGATATAGCTGACTTAGATAAACCCTGAAACCAAACTTCAGAAATCCTTGTATTGTAGTTCCTGAGAAAAATGGGACGAAAAATATCCATGGGAGGGACTGACTGACGGACGGACTGACGGACAGACAGACAGAGGTAAAACAGTATACCCCCCTTTTTTTAAACTGGGGGTATACAAATACACAGATTCAGTGACTTGTGACTCGTTTCATCCCGGATGGCAACTATTAAAGAACCTACCAAGTGTATTCATTGTAAATTGTTTTTGTCCTGAACATGCATGTCATATTTGCTACTGGACAATAGCAAATTAAAACCCCAAAAATATGCTTCCAAACATAAATATTATAATTAAATTACAACAAACAGCTCACTATTAGTGCATTATACATGTATGACTTTGTAATGCTTATTGTGTTTATGGAAAACAATGGGAAAATGTTGCTTAACATCTTGGGTCATATATTTAGAAGGCATTTATTCAAAAGCAGATAGAATGGATTTGTAGAAAAAAACATGAATAAGGGCAGAAAATCACCTATTTAAAGTACAAGTCTTTGGTTAAACACAATATATTTGTCATCATTGGTGTATCAATGTTGCTTTTGTGTACATGGTATAAAAATCAAACTTGGGTTTCTCATCTAAACTTGTTTACATTGTGTTACATCATCCAATATGGCTAGGCCTGTTATAGGTTTTTCATTATCACACTAGCTTATGCAGAACTGATTTTGCTCATTGTTGAAGGATGTACAGTTACTAACAATTACATCACTTGGCTTACGATTGATGGTCGTCTTATTGAAATTCATACCACATCTCCTTATTCTGGTTATCATACAGTATTCATGTTATACAATACCTAGTATTATCAAATGAATTATAACAATTGTTAATAATGTAGTTGTCAGACTTTTGTTATCAAAAAGCAGCTACATGTGTATAATCTTGCTTTTCCTACATGTATGAAGGTTTTAGTACATTGTACATGTACAGGTATCACACAAACTTTCCATTATAAATAACCTTTGAAAAAGAATTTAAGTCACAGTAAAATTAACCATGCCAGACAGATGATGTACACCCTACAAACTGACATTCCATACACAAAATTTAGTGATTTATACTGTCTGTGGAATAGACTTAACATTCTTAACATCCAAACCATGAAAATTAAACATTGCCCAATGAAACATGAAATGAGGTCATGGTCAGATGTAAAGCCTGCCAATCAAACTTGTACACCTTATGAATATATATCCAATAATATGCCAAAAATAGTGATCCTATACATGTCATGCATGTACATGTAGTTTATACTGTAGCATCTGAGAAACATTTGGAAATAGATCAAACAACAAAAACTAAGCATTGTTCAATGAACCATGATATTTTCATTGAGGTCAAAGTCCGATGTAAGTCTTGCAATTAAGACATTTTTTCACCGCACTCATTTCATACACCAAATATATATAATTGACCTACTTTTCCTACTGCTTGTAGTATTTAACATGTGTGAGAAACAAACTTGACAAATTACATGTAACTGAAGTAACCTTAATCACTAATCCATGAAATGAAGTCAGGATCAGGCCAACCTTGCCTGACAGACAATGAGACATACAATGTAAACCTTTCAAGATACCTACATGTATATATATAAATGGGTTTACCTAAAATTAATCCATGTTATACATGTAAGACTTAGAGTGTATTCCACTGTGACTGTTCAAACAGTAATATTTTTTTCCAAACAGTTACATGTTCATGTAGCTTGATGTAGCAATGTGTAGTGTACCATGCAAACTAGGTTACGTGCAAGGGACAAGTCACTAACAGAAATGTCATAACATAAGGAAGTACCCAGGCCTTTCAGCTTCTAAAATTTATCTGGTGAAGCTCAAATACAAAACGGTACGTTGTAGTCAGATTGTAATACCAATTTCTTGCATGCATGTACTTCAACTTTTGTTGCAGGTGGAATAATAAAATTATACTTTAAAGTACATGCATGGTTTATTTGTTTCAAATACTTGGCCACTAATCATGCTAATTAAGATATTTATTTAATTCAAATTCAGACTTTAATAATTTAAGTACAGCAAGCAGTCATTTGACACTAAACAATTGACACAGACTGCACGAGACCCTCATAGTTGGTTAAGATCTTTTTACACACCCTGGACACGCTGGTGGTAGTTAACAATTGCAATGCCAACATAAACTTCAGATGTGATATACATGTACTGTTTTGTAAATTTCACTGAAGCTAGAAATTCACATTATCCATATTCATGATATTGTTATTATAATAAATCCACTAATTAAAAGTATTCATGAATTCAGATATGATGCACTATTATTAGTAGTATTCACTGAAACTATGAATTTTCATTATTCCAAATTGCTATTTCAAATGAATAATTATCCTGGGTATTCATGGAACTCAGAAACAATGTACATGTATGATTGCAGTATTAATATGCACTACAACTATGGAATTTTGTTATTCCAAATTCACAATTGATCATGATTGATGATAATCCCAGGTATTTAGTCCTCAAGTAATGTGGTCCTCCTTTAATACAATATATTAAGTTTCCTATTTGTACAAGGCACAATTTTCTTCTTGTTCAATTTAATCAGAACATCACATCATCATCATTGAATAATGCTGCAAGCCCTATTCTTTATTTCAAAAACAATAGATAACTAGTATAAAATAATGAATTAATCCATTGTTTCACAATTTGCAGCTATGAGAGCGACTCAGTGACGTCTACATTTCCTATGCATCAAAGTGCACATGTTTCCTATGCATCAAAGTGCACATGTACTAGCAGGCATCATATTCTAAGTGGGAATCATGGTCAAACCAATACATATTCAGTATGATTCTACAAAATAAAATATACATTAAGACTCAAGTACAGTAAATGTTTAACTAATAATAAATATATATAATACTACATGTACATGTATATACATTGTGCAATAATAAGAAAGTTAATTACAATAACTGTATTTACCTAAAACTATGGCACTCATTGACTGAAAAATTCTAGCACTAATACAATTCTATTTTCAAGTCACTATTAACAAGAAAAATAAATCTGTTAAGGGGGTCTAAATTCTTTATAGTGTTGTCTTTTTTTCCTGCATTAATGATTTTTTAAGTGTGATTGTGTACTTTTATTGAAGGGTTACTGTCTTATTGAGGCTCACACCATACTTTAATTCATCAATTCTTTAAAACACAACAGGTTATTTCTTTTGTTCATTTTAATTATGTTTATAATTTAATATGAAATATATTGATACTACAAACATGACAAAGAAAAGTTTAAGGAATGAAAAAATAAAATAAATAAACAACTTTGCACTGTTACTATATACATGCACTAGATAATATTGACTTTACCTTTGTCCAGTGCATATAATGAATAAACCTTTGTGATGTAAATATATTGTTCCAAGACTTAACCATCCCAGTTAATGTTTTAAATCCTTGAGTTTAATATTTTTTACATCTTTTGTGTTACCCTGAATACTTTTTACTTATTCATTTCTTATTACAGCTTGCATTAAATAATGCTTTGCAGCTCAGACAACACTTTTTGTTTATTTAATTTAGTCATTTACCCAATTTTATTTTAATAAATCAATATTCAAATTACTTTTAAAATTTGAATTTTTATATCCAAAATAATAGTATATCCTGCTGTTTCATATTATTTAAAATTATAATTTGTTTTGAAAAAGTTATCAAAATTTTAATCATGATAATTTGTGAAGATTATCATAAAATTATATCATTATACCAATGACAGATTAAATATCATCCCCAGGGCAATAAACTATTGTGTCTTAATTTGTATATTAGCTACATCATGTATATAATAATTTCTTATTAATACCTATCAGATATCCAGTGTTAACATCCTGATTATTACCTATTTTAATGTCACCTTTGCATGGTCATATTCAGTAAATACAAATATTTTATTTGTTTATTTTTTTTTAAATATGTTGAGCTTCATAAAATACTTTAAAAAGGTTTATACCATGTTAACATAAAAAAAATGCATACAGACATGACAGATAGATTGTTTTGTTATGTTTTCCTGACATATTGAATTTTAACATAAAATAATTATCATGATTATGTAGAAAATGCAAAAAATCAGCAATCGTTTGTGAATGCACATAATCAAAGGAGGTGTGGGATATATCAATGATGCATCAACCCAACAGTTAGGCAACAATAAAGTAACCAAAACACAATTGAATGCGTGTCAAAAAGTATGACTCATGATTAGAAGGTCCTTAATAATTGTGGGAATAATAAAAAGACCATTGAATGTTACTACTTGTAAGTTACATTACATGTATTGCACAAATGAATTTTTAAAAACAATGCTAACAGGGCACAATTTATATAAAAATTTCACATGAAAATATATAGTTTAGGTTCAAAGTATTAACAAATTATAGTGATTTAATATAAATTCTATGTTAAATCTAAAAAGAAGAAAATTATGATGCTAGCTTTGCTCTTTTAATATTTGCTTTTTAAACAATGCAGTACATGATAAAACAATTACTAATTGAATTAGCACAATTTGTTTAATCAACAGTGTTTAAATGGCAACTGTTTATGACTCTGTTGTTTCAGGAACATTAATTTAATAATATTGTTTTATTTTGATGATTAATGCTATTTTAAACCATTTCTGAAATACCTATTCACTTTCAATGCCTGCTATCATGTATTATCAAAAATATATATTAATGTTTTGTTGTCCATGATTTGAGAATTATTTAAAATCTAAATGAAAGTGGACACTTGCTAAATAAGTCACTATTTAATCTTAAAGTTAATAGTTTTCATAACATTTTATGATCAAATCATATGTTTTTGTACTATGCATGTTTTTTTTATGGAAATTGTGACATCACAATGCATTCCTTATTGAACGAAAACTATCAGCTGATAAAGCAAAATCAGGGAAATACTAGTAATCCAGCATAAGCATGATAAGAAACACATTTTTATGGATACGTACATGTAAAGATCGGTTGGTTGTTTGTTATAAAATGTCCAGTGACAAGTATTTCATGCAAATTTATGACCCGAGTTAGCAATACTTTAACATTCAATATGTACGATACATGATGTATAGGTCAGTGGCACATCCAGAACTTTTCATAAGGGACAGGGTTGCTGACTGCCCTTAGGGGCACAGATCCAGTCATGCTTGAGTGATTCCCTATATAATCAACCAAACTTTTCCCACAAAAAAGGGGAAGATATAGAGTAACCTTTTCTGTATTCCACTCAGGTGATGTATGCAAAATAATTAAGGTAATAAATGGCATACTGTTCACACATGATAATAGGGGGAGGGGAACGGTGTCCTTTATGACTTTCAATGATTTATTATGATGCTCAACTTTAACATTGAAGCTCAAAGCCTATATTTTCCCTGGAATATGCAACTTTGCACGAGTGTGTTAATATAGAACATTGATTCATAGCTATAGCCTATCGGAGTATCTAAATACATAGATTCCGTAGGATCAGTGGCGGATCCAGACATTTTAAAAAGGGGGGGGGGGGGTCCAACCCAGGACAAAATAGTGGGGGTCCAAATATATGTCCCCATTCAAATGCATTGAGCGGCCAAAAAAAAGGAATGGGTTCGAACCCTCTCCCCCCCCCCCCCCCCTTTTGATCCGCCAATGGGAACAAATTGTAAGGTCTGTAAGCCGACAAATGTGCACATTTTCCCTTCAAAATTATGAATCCATGATTATTCGATAGACATGCTATAAAATATTGATAATTTCTACTCACCGATTGTAATTTCCAGCTAAGATTATTGAACATGTGGTCTAACATCTGTAGTTACCTGTGTAAAAATATAGTTTGCCGACCTGAGGTCCAAGGTTTTTTGCCGACAAAAAATTAAAGAGGGTAAATCGTTTACGGTGAAGAATTGTTTTCCGTTTTTAATGAAACTTGACAGATTTTGCTAATTATTTTTTTAATCATCGGAAATGTCCTTCTTGGTGAAATTCGAATTAAAACTGTTTTATTATGCTGTACAATATTGGTAACTGAGTCATAATCTTTAAATTTATTTCAAGTACACCCTTGTACATTTTTCTATTGCGCAGAATTTATCAAAACTTTTTTAAGTATAAATTTGAATGCATTCATTGTCATCTTCTTATTCTTCTGCAATAATATTAAAACTCTATTTTAAACGAAAGCTGCTGGTTTTTAAAACCAGTTATGAACGAAAATATTATAAAACAGATATTATAAAATAAAAAGTAAGGATATCAGAAGGATTATTTAAAGTCAAACGCACATGACTGTCAAAAATGAACGGACAATGCTACGGCAATAAATAGAAAACGACAAAAGACAAACAACGATCGCAAAATAAATGAATAAACAGCAAAACAAGTTTACAATCGCACAATAGACGATAATAGTATAAGTAAAGACTATTTCACAACAAAATCAAATCTTGAGAGCCGGGTGAGACGTGATTTTTTTACACTGATGGCCGACTACCGTTACGCTAAAATATTTGTATTAAAACATTTACCGACTGTATCAACCTATGAAGTGTTTGTTTTAAACATTTAACGACTGTGTCAACCTTTTATAAGTTGTTATAAACATTTAATGACTGTGCCAACCCTTAGAAAGTTGTAACAAACATTTAACGACTGTCCCAACTCTAAAAACGTTGTGACAAACATTTTTTGACTGCATCAACGTCTGAATAGTTGACACAAACAAATTTTAACTGTCTCAACTATGAAAAGGTTGGGACGGACATTATGCAACTGCCACAACTATTAGAAAGACTGTAATAAATAGATGTTGACTGTGACAACACCGTAAACCACTGCAACAGTTCTGAAATGACTGATGGTAGCATTTTTTGACTTTCACAACCCGTAGAAAAGTTGGGACAGACATAAATAAACTGTTGCAACGAAATATGACAGATTTGACAGTCATTACTGGTCTTGTACAGACTAAAACAGTCGTACAATGACTGTTACTGGTATGGACAGTTGTTTTTTCGTCCAGTAGTGATAGCACCATGACTAAAAGAAGACGACCAACAATCATCACACTACACAGCACACATAACACCATGACTAAAAGAAGACGACCAACAATGATTCACACTACACAGCACACATAACAACATGACTAAAAGAAGACCACCAACAATAATTCACACTACACAGCACATATAACACCATGACTAAAAGAAGACGACAAACAATAATTCACACTACACAGCACACATAACACCATGACTAAAAGAAGACGACCAACAATAATTCACACTACACAGCACACATAACACCATGACTAAAAGAAGACGACCAACAATAATTCACACTACACAGCACACATAACACCATGACTAAAAGAAGACGACCAACAATAATTCACACTACACAGCACACATAACACCATGACTAAAAGAAGACGACCAACAATAATTCACACTACACAGCACAATAACACCATGACTAAAAGAAGACGACCAACAATAATTCACACTACACAGCACAATAACACCATGACTAAAGAAGACGACCAACAATAATTCACACTACACAGCACACATACACCATGACTAAAAGAAGACGACCAACAATAATTCACACTACACAGCACACATAACACCATGACTAAAAGAAGACGACCAACAATAATTCACACTACACAGCACAATAACACCATGACTAAAAGAAGACGACCAACAATAATTCACACTACACGCACACATAACACCATGACTAAAAGAAGACGACCAACAATAATTCACCTACAGCACACATAACACCATGACTAAAGAAGACGACCAACAATAATTCACACTACACAGCACACATAACACCATGACTAAAAGAAGACGACCAACAATAATTCACACTACACAGCACACATAACACCATGACTAAAAGAAGACGACCAACAATAATTCACACTACACAGCACACATAACACCATGACTAAAAGAAGACGACCAACAATAATTCACACTACACAGCACACATAACACCATGACTAAAAGAAGACGACCAACAATAATTCACACTTCACAGCACACATAACACCATGACTAACAGAAGACGACCAACAATAATTCACACTACACAGCACACATAACACCATGACTAAAAGAAGACGACCAACAATAATTCACACTACACAGCACACATAACACCATGACTAAAAGAAGACGACCAACAATAATTCACACTACACAGCACACATAACACCATGACTAAAAGAAGACGACCAACAATAATTCACACTACACAGCACACTATAACACCATGACTAAAAGAAGACGACCAACAATAATTCACACTACACAGCACACATAACACCATGACTAAAAGAAGACGACCAACAATAATTCACACTACACAGCACATATAACACCATGACTAAAAGAAGACGACCAACAATAATTCACACTACACAGCACACATAACACCATGACTAAAAGAAGACGACCAACAATAATTCACACTACACAGCACACATAACACCATGACTAAAAGAAGACGACCAACAATAATTCACACTACACAGCACCATAACACCATGACTAAAAGAAGACGACCAACAATAATTCACACTACACAGCACACATAACACCATGACTAAAAGAAGACGACCAACAATAATTCACAACTAACCATACAAAGGCACTACAATAACCACACATAACCATGATAAAAAGACGACCAACAATAATCACACTAACACAAGACACACAATAACATCCATGACTAAAAGAAGACGACCAACAATAATTCACACTACACAGCACAATAACAACCATGAACTAAAAGAAGACGACCAACAATAATTCACACTACACAGCACACATAACACCATGACTAAAAGAAGACGACCAACAATAATTCACACTACACAGCACACATAACACCATGACTAAAAGAAGACGACCAACAATAATTCACACTACACAGCACACATAACACCATGACTAAAAGAAGACGACCAACAATAATTCACACTACACAGCACATATACACCATGACTAAAAGAAGACGACCAACAATAATTTCACACTACACAGCACACATAACACCATGACTAAAAGAAGACGACCAACAATAATTCACACTACACAGCACACATAACACCATGACTAAAAGAAGACGACCAACAATAATTCACACTACACAGCACACATACACCATGACTAAAAGAAGACGACCAACAATAATTCACACTACACAGCACACATAAACACCATGACTAAAAGAAGACGACCAACAATAATTCACACTACACAGCACACATAACACCATGACTAAAAGAAGACGACCAACAATATTCACACTACACAGAAACATAAACACCATGACTAAAAGAAGACGACCAACAATAATTCACACTACACAGCACACATAACACATGACTAAAAGAAGACGACCAACAATAATTCACACTACACAGCACACATAACACCATGACTAAAAGAAGACGACCAACAATAATTCACACTACACAGCACACATAACACCATGACTAAAAGAAGACGACCAACAATAATTCACACTACACAGCACACATAACACCATGACTAAAAGAAGACGACCAACAATAATTCACACTACACAGCACCATAACACCATGACTAAAAGAAGACGACAACAATAATTCACACTACACAGCACACATAACACCATGAACTAAAAGAAGACGACCAACAATAATTCACACTACACAGCACACACATAACACCATGACTAAAAGAAGACGACCAACAATAATTCAACTACACAGCACACATAACACCATGACTAAAGAAGACGACCAACAATAATTCACACTACACAGCACACATAACACCATGACTAAAGAAGACGACCAACAATAATTCACACTACACAGCACACATAACACATGACTAAAAGAAGACGACCAACAATAATTCACACTACACAGCACACATAACACCATGACTAAAAGAAGACGACCAACAAAATTCACACTACACAGCACACATAACACCATGACAAAAGAAGACGACCAACAATAATTCACACTACACAGCACACATAACACCATGACTAAAAGAAGACGACCAACAATAATTCACACTACACAGCACAATAACACCATGACAAAAGAAGACGACCAACAATAATTCACACTACACAGCACACATAACACCATGACTAAAAGAAGACGACCAACAATAATTCACACTACACAGCACACATAACACCATGACTAAAAGAAGACGACCAACAATAATTCACACTACACAGCACACATAACACCATGACTAAAAGAAGACGACCAACAATAATTCACACTTCACAGCACACATAACACCATGACTAAAGAAGACGACCAACAATAATTCACACTACACAGCACAATAACACCATGACTAAAAGAAGACGACCAACAATAATTCACACTACACAGCACACATAACACCATGACTAAAAAGAAGACCGAACAATAACTCCACAACAACCATATAAAAAACACAACACAATTCACGCACACAATAAACACCATGACTAAAAGAAGACGACCAACAATAATTCACACTACACAGCCACATAACACCATGACTAAAAGAAGACGACCAACAATAATTCACACTACACAGCACACATAACACCATGACTAAAAGAAGACGACCAACAATAATTCACACTACACAGCACATAAACACCATGACTAAAAGAAGACGACCAACAATATTCACACTACACACACATACACCATGACTAAAAGAAGACGACCAACAATAATCACACTACACAGCACACATAACACCATGACTAAAAAGACGACCAACAATAATTCACACTACACAGCACACATAACACCATGACTAAAAGAAGACGACCAACAATAATTCAACACTACACAGCACACATAACACCATGACTAAAAGAAGACGACCAACAATGAATTCACACTACACAGCACACATAACACCATGACTAAAAGAAGACGACCAACAATATTCACACTACACAGCACACATAACACCATGACTAAAAGAAGACGACCAACAATGAATTCACACTACACAGCACACATAAACCATGACTAAAAGAAGACGACCAACAATAATTCACACTACACAGCACATATAACACCATGACTAAAAGAAGACGACCAACAATAATTCACACTACACAGCACACATAACACCATGACTAAAAGAAGACGACCAACAATAATTCACACTCACAGCACACATAACACCATGACTAAAAGAAGACGACCAACAATAATTCACACTACACAGCACAATAACACCATGACTAAAAAGACGACCAACAATAATTCACACTACACAGCACACATAACAACCATGACTAAAAGAAGACGACAACAATAATTCACACTACACAGCACACATAACACCATGACTAAAAGAAGACGACCAACAATAATTCACACTTCACAGCACAATAACACCATGACTAAAAGAAGACGACCAACAAATTCACACTACACAGCACACATAACACCATGACTAAAAGAAGACGACCAAAATAATTCACCTCAACAGCACACATAACACCATGATTAAAAGAAGACGACCAACAATAATTCACACTACACAGCACACATAACACCATGACTAAAAGAAGACGACCAACAATCAGCACACATAACACCATGACTAAAAGAAGACGCCAACAATAATCACACTACACAGCAACATAACCCTACAAAAGAAGACGACCAACAATAATTCACATACACAGCACACATACACCATGACTAAAAAGAGACAACAATAATTCACACTACACAGACAATAACACATGACAAAAGAAACGACCAACAATAATTCACACTCACACACATATACCTGACTAAAAGAAGACGACAACAATATTACACTACACGCACACATAACACCTGACTAAAGAAGACGACAACAATATTCCACTACACAGCACAATAACCATGATAAAAGAAGACGACACAATAATCACCACAGCACACATAACCATACAAGAAGACACCAACATAATTCAATAACGCACAAAACCCTGACAAAGAGACACCACAATATTCACCTAACCACAATAACACCATCAAAGAAGACGACACAATATCCCTACACAGCACACTAAACCAGACTAAAGAAAGACCACAATATTCACATACACAGCACAATAACACCATGACAAAAGAAAGACAACAATAATTCACACTACACAGCACAATACACCATGACTAAAAAAGACGACACAATAATTCACTACACGCACACATACACCATGACTAAAGAAGACGACCAACAATATTCACTCACAGCACACATAACACCATGACTAAAGAAACGACCACATAATCACACTACACAGCAATAAAACATGACTAAAAGAAGACGACACAATATTCACACTACACACACACATAACCCATGACTAAAAGAAACGACCAACAATAATCACACTCACAGCACACATACACAACAAAAGAAGACGACCAACAATAATTCACACTACACAGCACAAAACACCATGACTAAAAGAAGACGACCAACATAATTCACACTACACAGCACAATAACACCATGACAAAAAGAAGACGACCAACAATATTCACACTACACAGCACACATAACACCATGACTAAAAGAAGAGACAACAATAATTCACACTCACACACAATAACACCATGATAAAAGAAGCGACCAACAATATTCACACTACACGCACATAACACATGACTAAAAGAAGACGACCAACAATAATCACACTCACAGCACACATAACACATGATAAAGAAGACGACCAACATAATTACACTAACAGCACAAAACACCATGATAAAAGAAGACGACCAACAATAATCACACTACACAGCACACATAACACAGACTAAAAGAAGACGACCAACAATAATTCACCTCACAGCACAATAACACCATGACAAAGAAGAGACCAACATAATTCAACTCACAGCAATAACACCATGACTAAAAGAAACGACAACAAAATTAACTACACAGCACACATAACACATGAAAAGAAACGACCAACAATAATTACACTACACAGCACAATAAACCACAAACAATATCCACTACAGAATACCAGACTAAAAAACGACACAAAATTACACTACACAGCACACAAAACCATGACTAAAAGAAGACGACAACAATAATTCACACTCACAGCACACATAACACCATGACTAAGAAGACGACAACAATAATTACACTCACAGCACATAACACCATGACAAAGAGACGACCAACAATAATTCACACTACACAGCACAATAACACCATGACTAAAGAAGAGACCAACAATATTCAACTACACAGCACAATAACACCATGACTAAAAGAAGACGACCAACAATATTCCACTAACAGCACACATAAACATGACTAAAAGAAGACGACCAACAATAATTACACTACACAGCACATAACACCATGATAAAGAAGACGACCAACAATAATCACACTACACAGCACAATAACACCATGACAAAGAAGACGACCAACAATAATTCACACTCACAGCAACATAACACCTGACTAAAAGAAGACGACAACAATAATTCACACTACACAGCACAATAACACCATGACTAAAGAAGACGACCAACAATATCACACTACACAGCACAATAACACCATGACTAAAAGAAGACGACCAACAATATTCACACTACACAGCACACATAACACCATGACTAAAAGAAGACGAAACAATAATACACTACACAGCACAATAACACCATGCAAAAGAAGACGACAACAATATTCACACTACACAGCACACATACACCATGACTAAAAGAAGCGACCAAATAATTCACTACAGCACACATAACACTGATAAAGAAGACGACCAACAATATTACACTACACAGCACACATAACACATGACTAAGAAGACGACCAACATATTCCATACAGCACAATAACCATGACTAAAAGAGACGACAACAATAATTCACCTCCACACACATAACACCATGATAAAAGAAGACGACCAACAAATTCCACTCACAGCACACATAACACCAACAAAAGAAGACGACCAACAATAATTCAACTACACAGCAACATAACACCATGACTAAAAGAAGACGACCAACAATAATTCACATACACGCACAAACACCATGACAAAAGAAGACGACCAACAATAATTCACACTACACAGCACACATAACCCATGACTAAAAGAAGACGACCACAATAATCAACTCACAGCACAAAACACATGACTAAAAGAAGACGACAACAATAATTCCACTCACAGCACACATAACACCATGAAAAGAAGACGCCAACAATATTCACACTACACAGCACACATAACCCATGATAAAAGAGACGACAACAATAATTACATACACAGCACATAACACCATGATAAAAGAAGAGACCAACAAAATTACACTACACAGCACAATACACTGACAAAGAAGACGACAACAAATTCACCTACAACAATAACACCATGACTAAAAGAAGACGACCAACAATAATTCACATACACAGCACATAACACATGACTAAAAGAGACGACACAATATTCCACTACACAGCACACATAACACCATGACTAAAGAAGACGACAACATAATTCACATACACAGCACCATACCATGACTAAAAGAAGAGACAACATAATTCACCTACACAGCACACATAACACCATGACTAAAAGAAGACGACCAACAATAATTCACATACACAGCACACATAACACCATGACTAAAGAAGACGACCAACAATAATTCACACTACACAGCACATAACACCATGACTAAAAGAAGACGACCAACAATAATTCCACTACACAGCACACATAACACCATGACTAAAGAAGACGACCAACAATAATTCACACTACACAGCACACATAACACCATGACTAAAAGAAGACACCAACATAATTCACACTACACAGCACACATAACACCATGACAAAAGAAGACGACAACACAATTCACACTACACAGCACACATAACACCATAACTAAAAGAAGAGACAACAATAATTCACACTACACAGCACAATAACACCATGACTAAAAGAAGACGACCAACAATAATTCACACTACACAGCACATATAACACCATGACAAAAGAAGACGACCAACAATATTCACACTACACAGCACACATAACACCATGACTAAAGAAGACGACACAACAATAATTCACACTACACAGCACAATAACACCATGACTAAAAGAAGACGACCAACAATAATTCACACTACACAGCACACATAAACACCATGACTAAAGAAGACGACCAACAATAATTCACACTACACAGCACACATAACACCATGACTAAAAGAAGACGAACAACAATAATTCACACTTCACAGCACACATAACACCATGACTAAAAGAAGACGACCAACAATAATTCACACTACACAGCACACATAACACCATGACTAAAAGAAGACGACCAACAATAATTCACACTACACAGCACACATAACACCATGACTAAAAGAAGACGACCAACAATAATTCACACTACACAGCACACATAACACATGACTAAAGAAGACGACCAACAATAATTCACACTCACAGCACATATAACACCATGACTAAAAGACGACCAACAATATTCACACTACACAGCACACATAACACCATGACTAAAAGAAGACGACCAACAATAATTCACCTACACAGCACACATAACACCATGATAAAGAAGACGACCAACAATAATTCACACTACACAGCACACATAACACCAAGACTAAAAGAAGACGACCAACAATAATTCACTTTTCACAGCACACATAACACCATGACAAAACAGAAGACGACCAACAATAATTCACACTACACAGCACATATAACACCATGACTAAAAGAAGACGACCAACAATAATTCACACTACACAGCACACATAACACCATGACTAAAGAAGACGACCAACAATAATTCACACTACACAGCACACATAACACCATTACTAAAGAGACGACAACATAATTACACTCACAGCACACATAACCATGACTAAAAGAAGAGACCAACAATATTCACACTACACAGCACACATAACACCATGACTAAAGAAGACGACCAACAATAATTCATCTTCACAGCACACATAACACCATGACTAAAGAAGACGACCAACATAATTCACTCTTCACAGCACACATAACACCATGACTAACAGAAGACGACCAACAATAATTCACACTACACAGACACATAACACCATGACTAAAAGAAGACGACAACAATATTCACACTACACACACACATAACCAGACTAAAGAAGACGACCAACAATAATTCACATCACACACACAACACCATGACTAAAAGAAGACGACCAACAATATTCACACTACACAGCACACATAACACATGACAAAGAAGACGACCAACAATAATTCACACTACACAGCACACATAACACCATGACAAAAGAAGACGACAACAATAATTCACACTACACAGCACACATAACACCATGACTAAAGAAGAGACCAACAATAATTCACACTACACAGCACATAACACATGACTAAAAGAAGACGACCAACAATAATTCACACTACACAGCACACATAACACCATGACTAAAAGAAGACAACAATAATTCACACTACAGCACACATAACACCATGACTAAAAGAAGACGACCAACAATAATTCACACTACACAGCACAATAACACCATGACTAAAAGAAGACGACCAACAATAATTCACACTACACAGCACACATAACACCATGACTAAAGAAGACGACCAACAATAATTCACACTACAGCACATAACACCATGACTAAAAGAAGACGACCAACAATAATTCACACTACACAGCACACATAACACCATGACTAAAAGAAGACGACCAACAATAATTCACACTACACAGCACACATAACACCATGACTAAAAGAGACGACCAACAATAATTCACACTACACAGCACATATAACACCATGACTAAAAGAAGACGACCAACAATATTCACACTACACAGCACAATAACACCATGACTAAAAGAAGACGACCAACAATAATTCACACTACACAGCACAATACACATGACAAAGAAGACGACAACAATATTCACACTACACAGCACCATAACACCATGACTAAAAGAAGACGACCAACAATAATTCACACTACACAGACACATAACACCATGACTAAAGAAGACGACAACAATAATTCACACTACACAGCACACATAACACATGACTAAAAGAAGACGACCAACAATATTCACACTACACAGCACAATAACACCATGACTAAAAGAAGACGACCAACAATAATTCACACTACACAGCAACATAACACCATGACTAAAAGAAGACGACCAACAATAATTCACACTACAGCACACATAACACCATGACTAAAAGAAGACGACCAACAATAATTCACACTACACAGCACACATAACACCATGACTAAAGAAGACGACCAACAATAATTCACACTCACAGCACACATAACACCATGACTAAAAGAAGACGACCAACAATATTCACACTCACAGCACAATAACACATGACTAAAAGAAGACGACCAACAATATTCACACTACACAGCACAATAACACCATGACTAAAAGAAGACGACCAACAATAATTCACACTACACAGCACACATAACACCATGACTAAAAGAAGACGACCAACAATATTCACACTACACAGCACACATAACACCATGACTAAAAGAAGACGACCAAAATAATTCACATACACAGCACAATACACCATGACTAAAAGAAGACGACCAACAATAATTCACACTACACAGCACACATAACACCATGACTAAAGAAGACGACCAACAATAATTACACTACACAGCACACATAACACCATGACTAAAGAAGACGACCAACAATAATTCACACTCACAGCACACATAACACCATGACTAAAAGAAGACGACCAACAATAATTCACACTACAGCACAACGATAAAGAACGCCAAATAATCAACTAACAGCACATAACACATGCTAAAGAGACGACCAACATAATTCACACTACACAGCACACATAACACCATGACTAAAAGAAGACGACAACAATAATTCACACTACACAGCACACATAACACCATGACTAAAAGAAGAGACCAACAATAATTCACACTACACAGCACACATAACACCATGACTAAAAGAAGACGACCAACAATAATTCACATCTTCACAGCACACATAACACCATGACTAACAGAAGACGACCAACAATAATTCACTCTCACAGCACACATAACACCATGACTAAAAGAAGACGACCAACAATAATTCACACTACACAGCACACATAACACCATGACTAAAAGAAGACGACCAACAATAATTCACACTACACAGCACACATAACACCATGACTAAAAGAAGACGACCAACAATAATTCACACTACACAGCACACATAACACCATGACTAAAAGAAGACGACCAATACACTACACAGCACACATAACACAGACTAAAGAAGACGACCAACAATAATTCACCTACACAGCACAATAACACCATGACTAAAGAAGACGACAACAATAATTCACACTACACAGCACACATAACACCATGACTAAAGAAGACGACCAACAATAATTCACACTACCAGCACACATAACACCATGACTAAAAGAAGACGACAACAATAATTCACACTATCACAGCACACATAACACCATGACTAAAAGAAGACGACCAACAATAATTCACTCTCACAGCACACATAACACCATGACTAAAGAAGACGACAACAATATTCACACTACACAGCACACATAACACCATGACTAAAAGAAGACGACCAACAATAATTCACACTACACAGCACACATAACACCATGACTAAAAGAAGACGACCAACAATAATTCACACTACACAGCACACATAACACCATGACTAAAAGAAGACGACCAACAATAATTCACTACACAGCACACATAACACCATGACTAAAGAAGACGACCAACAATAATACACTACACAGCACACATAACACCATGACTAAAGAAGACGACCAACAATAATTCACACTCACAGCACACATAACACCATGACTAAAAGAAGACGACCAACAATAATTCACACTACACGCACACATAACACCATGACTAAAAGAAGACACCAACAATAATTCACACTACACAGCACATAACACCATGACTAAAAGAAGACGACCAACAATAATTCACACTACACAGCACACATAACACCATGACTAAAAGAAGACGACCAACAATAATTCACACTACACAGCACACATAACACCATGACTAAAAGAAGACGACCAACAATAATTCACACTACACAGCACACATAACACCATAACTAAAAGAAGACGACCAACAATAATTCACACTACACAGCACACATAACACCATGACTAAAAGAAGACGACCAACAATAATTCACACTTCACAGCACAATAACACCATGACTAAAAGAAGACGACCAACAATAATTCACCTACACAGCACAATAACACCATGACTAAAAGAAGACGACCAACAATATTCACACTACACAGCACACATAACACATGACTAAAAGAAGACGACCAACAATATTCACACTACACAGCACAATAACACCATGACTAAAAGAAGACGACCAACAATAATTACACCACACACACACACATAACACCAAATACTAAAAAAGACAGACCAACAATAATTCACACTACACAGCACACATAACACATGACTAAAAGAAGACGACCAACAATATACACTACACAGCACCATAACACCAACTAAAGAAGACGACAACAATAATCCAACAGCACAATAACACCATGACTAAAAGAAGACGACAAAATATTCACTACACAGCAACATAACACATGACTAAGAAGACGACCACAATAATTCACACTCACAGCACACATAACACAGACTAAAAGAAGACGACCAACAAAATTCACTACACAGCACAATAACACCATGACTAAAGAAGACGACCAACAATAATTCAACACACAGCACATATAACCATGACTAAAGAAGACGACAACAATATTCACACTACACACACATAACACCAACTAAAGAAGACGACCAACATATTCACACTAACAGCACAATAACACATGACTAAAGAACGACCACAATAATTCACATACACAGCACAATAACACCTGACTAAAAGAAGAGACCAACAATAATTCACACTAACAGCACACATAACACATGACAAAAGAAGACGACCACAATAATTCACATCACAGCACACTAACACATGCTAAAGAGACGACCAACAATTCACATACAGCACAATAACACATGACAAAAAAGACGACCACAATATTCACACTACACAGCACAATACACCATGACTAAAAGAGAGACCAACAATAATTCACATACACAGCACAATAACACATGACTAAAAGAGACGACCAACAATATTCACACTACAGCACACATAACCCATGACAAAAGAAGAACAACAATATTCACACTACACAGCACACATAACCCATGACTAAAAGACACCAACAATAATTCACACTCACAGCACAATAAACATGACTAAAAAGACGACCAAAATATTCACACTACACAGCACAATAACACCATGACTAAAAGAAGACGACCAACAATAATTCACATACACAGCACACATAACACCATGACAAAAGAAGACGACCAACATAATTCACACTACACAGCACACATAACACCATGACTAAAGAAGACGACCAACAATAATTCACATAACAGCACACATAACACCATTACTAAAAGAAGACGACCAACAATAATTCACACTACACAGCACACATTACACCATGACTAAAAGAAGACGACCAACAATGATTCACACTACACAGCACACATAACACCATGACTAAAAGAAGACGACCAACAATGATTCACACTACACAGCACATAAAAACACCATAACTAAAAGGAGACGACCAACAATAATTCACACTACACAGCACATATAACACCATGAACAAAAAGAAGACGACCAACAATAATTCACATTACACAGCACACATAACACCATGACTAAAAGAAGACGACCAACAATAATTCACACTACACAGCACACATAACACCATGACTAAAAGAAGACGACCAACAATGATTCACACTACACAGCACACATAACACCATGACTAAAAGAAGACGACCAAAAATGATTCACACTACACAGCACACATAACACCATGAACAAAAAGAAGACGACTAACAATAATTCACACTACACAGCACGCATAACACCATGACTAAAAGAAGACGACCAACAATAATTCACACTACACAGCACACATAACAACATGACTAAAAGAAGACGACCAACAATAATTCACACTACACAGCACATATAACACCATGACTAAAAGGAAAAAGGACCAACAACATTTTTACACGCTGCTTTACAACCTCAATATTAAGCAACACATTACTACACCGAAACAAGACTGTTTCAGTATGAATAGCAGCTCCTTGGAATTTAATAACAAAACAAAAGATGTGGTATTACTAATCGAACAAAGTCCAGACGTGAGCTATACGAGTAATACTCTTTTTCAGTAGTTTCCTGAAGGATTTATTTATTAGTGAGCTATACCTACATTATGAGGTCCGAGTTCTAATGCCATACATTTAGTCAACATATCAACAGCTGATTTTGTCGTAGAATAGACACATCCGTCAGGTACTGCTTTTTCAGACATGATACTGGACAAGTTGACTATACTTCCACCTTTTCCATTGTCTATCATTTTCTTAGCAATAACCTAAAATAATCATAATATTCCATTTAAAAAAAATAGTTTGCTTTCCAACATTATATCGAAAGTCTGTGTAAATCTAACTTATTTTCTCATTTGTTTTTTTATTTGTAATGTCTTCATAATTTTTATTGGTAACAAAAAATTCAGCAAACTTCCATGTTGACAAACTAAGTACATTCTTCCTGTTTTAGCCTGTAGCACAATTCCTTAACAAAAAATTTAAAGTTGTAAATTATCAGGCCTGGGGTTACAAATCTTACCAGTTAATTATATGCTTTCGATTAAAGAAACTAATCATTTATTCGCCGTTGTAAGTCTCGTGATAGACTTTTACAAAATCTCAAAACCATCAGACATTGAATAATTGACTTTCCGGTATAATTTTGTGGAAAGAAGTAGATAAACCATTAAGTTACTTTTGTAAAACCAGAAGGGCTTTAACAAAACAGACTAAATTTGTGTTTTGTGAAACTTTTGTTCCTATGCTCTTCAACTTTGTACTTTCTTTGGCTTTCGAACTTATTGTATCCGAGCGTCACTGATTAGTCTTGTATAGTCGAAACGTGCGTCTAGCGTATTAAATTATATACCTGGTACCTTTTGATAGCTATTATTTGTATTGTAGTCCTGTCATGTAATGTTGTCATTTTAACTGTCATACAAGTGAGAGGTTTAGCTAGCTATAAAACCAGGATCAATCCACCATTTTCTACATTAGAAAATGCCTGTACCAAGTCAGGAATATGACAGTTGTTATCCATTCGTTTGATGTGTTTGGACTTTTGATTTTGCCTTTTGATTTTGGATTTTCCTTTTGAATTTTCCTCGGAGTTCGGTATTTTTGTGTTTTTACTTTTTATTGTAGTCCTATCATGTAATGTTGTCATTTTAATGGTATATTTATCATTGTCATAAAAGCAGGAGGTTTGGCATGCAACCAAACCAGGTTCAACCTATCATTTTTTCTTTAAGTGCTCTATACCAAGTCAGAAAAAATGGGCATTGTTATATATATTATAGTGTGTTTCTGTGTGTGTTACATTTTAGAGTTGTGTTTCTGTTGTGTCCGTGGTACTCCTCTAATATTTGATGTGTTCCTTCGGACGTAGTTTGTAGCCCGGATTTGTTTGTTTTTTCTCAATCGATTTATGAATTTCGAACAGCGGTACTCTACTGTTGCATTTATTTATTACGTTTTTTTATTGATTTAAGTCGTTCCAATTAATATTTTATGGTGTGTCTTTCTATGTTGTGATGTTATAAATACTATTGTTTCAGAAAAGGGAGAAGGTTTGGTTAAATCCTGCTGCAATTATTTGCACCTGTCCTAAGTCAGAAATCTGATCTTCAGTGGTTGTCGTCTGGTTATATGGTTCAGAAGTGTTTCTCGTTTTTGTTTTTGTATAGATTATAATTAGACCGTTGTTTTCCCCCTTTTAAATGGTTTTCCTTTTGTACTTTTTGAGCACTTATAGCTTACTGTTCGGTGAGCCAAAGCACCGTGTTGAAGACCGTATCTTGACCTATGATGGTTTACTTTTATAATTTGTTACGTGTATGGAGATTTGTCTTATTGGCACTCATACCACATCTTCCTATATCTATAAACCCCACTAGGCAAACTAGGAGCCATTACAAAAATACTTGTTTTTATATCAATTTCAAAACAAGTTAAGTAATGTATCATTCAAACCACTGACACTGCTGAAGCATGTGGAAAGTCATATAAAAAAACCACTTTTTATTGAAATGTTCCTATATTCTCCAAGTAATGTTAAATCTAAAAGAAAAGATAACATATTCGGCAAATTGAAGACATTTTCATTTTATGGCAAATACTGTGGATTCATTTATTTTCGTGGGTACCAATTTTTGTGGTTTGAGAAAAACTTACATATTCGTGGATTTTTAAATTCGTGGTTTTAACAAAGTCTACACTCATTCCTTTAGAAAATTTATTATTCGTTGAACATTTGAATTCGTGGTTCTCCTGTTCCCACGAAATCCACGAAAATTGGTATCCAACGAATATTAATGAATCCACAGTAGGGCTCTTAATTGTTTTCTATTAAATTTACCTGAGACACGTTGAAAGTTCCTTTAAAGTTGACGTCAAATATCCTATAATCGAAATTAGAAAAATTGGATCAGATAATTATAAAGTTTAAATGTAGATAAGTTTATACTGGGCATATAGCAAGACTAAAAGTAAACAAATGATAATAAAATTGAGAATGGAAATTGGAAATGTGTCAAAGAGACAATTACCCCACCATAGAAAAAACAACAACAGCAGAAGTTCACCAACAGGTCTTCAATGTAGCGAGAAATTCCCGCACCCGGATGCCTCCTTCAGCTGGCCCCTAAACAAATATATACTAGTTCAGTGATAATGAACGACATACTAATTTCCAAATTGTACACAAGAAACTAAAATTAAACTAATACAAAACTAACAAAGGCAAGAGGTTCCTGACTTGGGACAGGCGCAAAATCCGGCGGGGTTAAACATGTTTGTGAGATCTCAACCCTCCCCTATACCTCTAGTCAATGTAGAAAAGTAAACGCATAAAAATACGCACATTAAAATTCAGTTCAAGAGAAGTCCGAGTCTGATATCATTGTATTGATTACCTACTGAAATCATGCTAGGATTTCCCCCTGGCACATCCCGTTTTAACCAACCAGATAAAAAATTATACATTTCTAATCAATTTAGGGACACATACTTTTTTTCCGAACTCAAGTTCAAAATGTATTTGAATACGAGTACATACTAAAGAAGATTTTATTTTTATCTTATATCATCTCAGCTATGTGCACATAATAAGAAAACAACCAGAATTAAAGATATGTTTTTTTCTGTTGTATCAAACTCGAAATTACCAGAGTTAATGCTGAATCAAATATTCCAGACGCCATCATTTTAGTACAGAGGCTTAAAAATAACGTTTAAAATTATGTCTTCTTTTCATGAACCGATTGAATTTAAGCCCCATACTGTATTATCCAACCTGTATCGATTAAATTTATGTTGCAAAGCATTAAAAAAATCATTTTTGCGTTAGATAAAGACAATAGTAGTATATCGCTGTACGAAAGTCATAAATCAGCTGAGAAAAAAACAAATACGGGTTACAAACAAAAATTGAGGGAAACAACAAAACAACAGAAACAACGAAGCGCAATAAAAGACGACAAAGCAACACACACAGAAACGAACCACGTCATTCGTGTCATCTTATGCATGTTATCATAACAGTGTTTTGATTTCAAAACTTAAAACCGTAAATTTCCTCAACCTTGAGTCGTCATCTTATTAAGTGCTTTAGTTGTAATGGATGACATATAGGAATAAAACTTACATTTACAACAAGTGAAACTGCGAGCTACTGCTCACTGATGATACCCCCGCCGCAAGTGGATAATATTAATAGTGTAAAAATATGCAAGTGTTCGGTAAACAGGAAGTTGTCGAGTGATGAATCTGAAAATGCATCACACGGTATAGCTGACTTTTATAAATCCTGAAACCAAATTTCAGAAATCCTTGTATTGTAGTTCCTCAGAAAAATGTGACGAAAATTTTCAACTTGGCTATCATGTGTAAAATCATACAAGTGTTGGGTAAACAGGAAGTTTTCAAGTGATCAATCTGAAAACGCATCACACGGTATAGCTGACTTTTATAAAACCTGAAACCAAATTTCAGAAATCCTTGTATTTTAGTTCCTCAGAAAAATGTGACGAAAATTTTCAACTTGGCTATCATGTGTAAAATCATACAAGTGTTGGGTAAACAGGAAGTTTTCAAGTGATCAATCTGAAAACGCATCACACGGTATAGCTGACGTAGATAAACTCTGAAACTAAATTTCAGAAATCCTTGTTTTGTAGTTCCTGAGAAAAAATGTGACGAAAATTTTCAACTTGGCTATCATGTGTAAAATCATACAAGTGTTCGGTAAACAGGAAGTTGTCAAGTGATCAATCTGAAAACGCATCACACAGTATAGCTGACTTAGATAAACCCTGAAACCAAATTTCAGAAATCCTTGTATTGAAGTTCCTGAGAAAAATGTGACGAAATTTTCATTGGACGGACTGACTGACGGACGGACGGACTGACGGACTGACGGACGGACGGACGGACAGACAGAGGTAAAACAGTATACCCCCCTTTTTTAAAGCGGGGGTATAAAATATGTGAAATTTAGATTAATGGAATGAATATATCTTACATATCAATGTTTTCTTTTGGA
>CM034356.1:102440414-102469473 GCA_019925275.1 Mytilus edulis | reverse complement strand
CTGTTTATATATTTTTAGCTCACCTGGCCCACAAAGTGGTGTAAAGTTGTCTATAAACTGGCTGATGGAAAGATGTTTTGAAACTGGTGTAAAGTTGTCTATAAACTGGCTAGTGCAAAGATGTTTAGAAACAAGCTGGTGTAAAATTGTCTAGAAAGTGACTGGTGTTAAGTTGTCTAGAAACTAGCTGATGTTAAGATGTTTTGAAAATGATGTAAAGTTGTCAAGAAGCTGACTGGAATAAAGTTGTTTGGAAACAATCTGTGTTGCAAATATATTTGGAAACTGGTGTGAAGTTGTCTAGAATCTGGTGTAAAAGTGTCTAGAAACTGGATGGTGTAAAGTTGTCTAGAATCTAGTGTAAAAGTGTCTAGAAACTGGATGGTGTAAAGTTGTCTAGAAACTAGCTGATGTTTAGATGTTGTGAAAATGATGTAAAGTTGTCAAGAAGCTGGCTGGAATAAAGTTGTTTGGAAACTGGATGTGTTGCAAATATATTTGGAAACTGATGTAAAGTTGTCTAGAAACTGGTGTAAAGTTTTCTAGAAACTGGCTGGTGCAAAGATGTTTGGAAACTAGTCTAATGTTGTCTAGAAACTGGTGTAAAGTTGTTTAGAAAACTGGTGTTAAGTTGTTAAGAAACTGACTGGTGCAAAGATGTTTAGAAACTAGCTGGTAAAAAATTTGTCTAGAAACTTTCTGGTGTTAAGTTGTTTAAAAACTAGTGTAAAATTATGTGGAAACGTGCGTCATGATTATGTCGGGTTATTTAGAAGACGGAGTATTCATTATTCCTATTTTGTCTAAGACGTTTTTGCAAAGTGGATAAGTACTGTAAAAGGCAATAAATTGAGCTTATTTCCACAGTAAAGGTAAAATGTTCAATCCGTAGCCGACGTCTGTTGCTCTTTCACTGACTTATCATTTTGAGAATACGATCAAAGGCTGGAAGCATGACTGATATATTCCAGTACAGTGACATGCTTAGCTATGAACATAAGTCAGTAGAATTTGTTGAAATGATATTGTGATTGTGTCTGAACTAGAACAAGATGGGATATAACCATATGTATGTCATTATATGATGAAATAAAGAGATATGATAATTAGACATCTTTCAAATTGAATATAAGCAGATAATGTCAACATAAGGCCATCAACAATAAGCAAGACTATTTCCATTCTCAATTTTATTTCCATATAGTCAGCTATAAAACAGCCTATTTGACAATATGTGAAACAATTAAAGTAACACAAACAAAAACCTAACTTAAGACAAAGTTTTAATGAAATACAACTATGACAAGCAACATCAACTACTCAAGTAAAGGCTGATCTAAGAGTATTTGCAATAACCTAGGGGTACGCCTTTGTATTAATGGTAATGTGTACACACACAGTACATGATGTGTTAATGATATTGTGTACACACAAAGTACATACTGTGTTAATGATATTGTGTACACACAAAGTACTTGCTGAGTTAATGGTAATGTGTACACACAAATTAAATGCTGTGTTAATGTTAATGTGGACCCTAAAAATGCATGATGTGTGAATGATTATGTGTACACACTAAGTACATGTTGGGATAATGGTAATACGTACAAACAAACCATATTTTTTATAATGGTTATATTAAAACACAAAGTGTATGCTATGTTTATTTTTATTTGTACAAAGTACATGTTGTGTAAATGGTAATATATACAAAACAATTGTATGCTGTGTTATTGGCAGATATGTACAAAAAATGTATGTTAAGTAACTGGTAAAATGCACAAACAAAGTGTTAACTGTGCTAATGGTAATAATAAATTAAGAACATCCTGTGTTACTGGTGAAATGTACATACAACGTACATAATGTGTTCATGGTGAAATGTGCAAACAACGTACATAATGTGCTCATGGTGAAACGTACAAACAAAGTACATGAAGTGTTCATGTTGAAATGCACAAACAATATACATGATGTGTTCATGGTCAAATGTACAAACAATGTACATGATATGTTCAGGTTAAAATATACACACATTAAAAAAAAGAAGATGTAGTATTATTGCCAATGAGACAACTATCCACAACAAGACCTAAATGACACAAACATTAACAACTATAGGTAACGGTACGGCCTTCAACAATGAGCAAAGCCCATACCGGAAAGTCCGCTATAAAAGGCCCCGATAAGACAATGTAAATCAATTCAAACGAGAAAACTAACGGCCTTATTTAAGTACAAAAATGAACGAAAACAAATATGTAACACATAAACAAACGACAACCACTGAGAACATTGTTCATGATGTGTTAATGGTAAAATGTACAAACAAAGTACATAATGCGTTAATGGTGAAATGTACAAACAATGTACATGATATGTTCAGTTGAAAATTCAAAAAGGAAAATCAAAAAATCAAAAGTCCAAACACATCAAACGAATGGATAACAACTGTCATATTCCTGACTTGGTACAGGCATTTTCTAATGTAGAAAATGGTGGATTGAACCTGGTTTTATAGCTAGATAAACCTCGCACTTGTATGACAGTCGCGTCAAATTCCATTATATTGTCAACGATGCATGAACAAAATAAACATACTCAAAGAGTAAAAATGTCAAAAATAGAGGTACACCATTTTACATTACTATATAATAGATTTACATTACTATATAATAGATTTACATTACTATATAATAGATATGCATAATAAAACTGCAGTGCAGAAACAACCTATAATATATATAACAATGACCATTTTCCTGCCTTAGTACAGGACATTTTAAGAAACAAATGATGGCTTGAATTAGCTTTTGTGGCATGCCAAACGTCCCATTTTTATGGGAATGTTAAATATAACATTAAAATGACAAATTACATGACAAGACTACAAAACAAATAAATGGGCGAACATATAGGACAGAGAAACATACAAATAATAGCTAACAAAAGGTACGAGGTCTAAAATTTAACACGCCAGACGTGCGCCTAGTAAACACAAGACCAACCAGTGACGCTCGGATGAACAAAGTTCGAAAGTCAAAACAAGTACAAAGTTGAAGAGCACCGACCAAAAGTTCCAAAAAGTTGTGCTCAACACGGCTAGGGTTTTCTGGCTGGGATAGGAACATCCTTTTTTTCCGAATAATTCATACTTTTGCAAACAGTAAATTTTATGAAAATAAATGACTATATAATAGATATGCAAAATAAAACTGCAGTGGTGACTAACTACAGTTAAAAACGAATACATTACATAACACAACCAATTCCAGCACATAAAAATACACAGCCGAGTTAGCAAAAGCATCAACGCACACATTTGAAATTCTAAGAATAATGTCAATGTCATATGAACTCTTTCAGGCAGCACAAACATGAACACATTACAATCATACTATGCACCAAATATCTTTTATCTATTCTTATAGTATTTGATAAACTGACAAAATTACGATAAAAAGAACTTATCATTTATCAATAAACCATAAAATAAGGTCAAAGTCATATGAACTTTGTTAGACACACCAGACACACAAAAAATCACCTTAAAATCTGTCCATACACCACATATAATTGACCTTCTGCTTATAGTATCAAAGACATAGACCATATCACAAATTCATAACATTTTACAAAGCGCAATGAAAACGATGGCATGTCAGATGAATATTGCCAGACAGACATGAACCCCTCACATTCATTCCATACTTTAATCATAGTGGCTTTATATAGTATATTAGAAATAGACATAACCATAAAAGCTAATCATATTGTCTTATGAATCATGAAATTAAGATGAAGGTCAAATAAAGCCTGCCAGGCAGTCACATGCACGTTACAATCATTTTATTCACGAAATACAGTTGACCTAATGCTAATAGTATCTGAGATATGGACTTTACAACGTATCTTTAACTTGGTTTACTGATCCATGCAGTGATGCCGAGTTCAGGCGAACCATATCTGACGGACACGTAGGCAGTACAAGGGTCCCATATATAAGATAAAGTTATCATATTACTCATGATGAGTGAGTATGACATATGGAAACTCCGTATCTGTTTAAAAGATATGAAGCATCCAGGTCCGTCTACTTTCTGAAATATGAAGCTTAATACAAATTTGAAACGCCATCGTTTGGCCCCGCCGTCACCGGAGTGTAATCAATATGTCTCTAAAACTCTTTTCAGACTATTGCCCCATATTGGAGAGGCTATGAATATTTTATATTTATTATCTTTTATTTTTTTATTATTTGCAAAACAACAAGCTAAACAGGAGATGGTTTCACCTTCTTATTATGCGGATTCTATTGAAATTATGACTGTCCTGATGGCATTTAGATATCATTTTAATAAAGGTTGTTGCACTTTTATGTATACATAAACAGATTATTTATAATAGTTATAATTGTATATACTTATCAACTTTGACGTTCATATGCTATTTAGTTTTTTAGCCCAAATGTGTGTCATCGTATTTTAAATAAATGAGTAAATAATGATAAGTGATATAACTAACAGTTTGTATAAAATAAGAGACAAATAATACATAATTTAAATAGTTTTTCACTAGTCATACATGGGCAATCAAATTGGGATTACCTTCTCGGCGGTCATGTGATGTAGTGCCTGTCTGAAATATGTCTTTTGGTTCGATTCAGTTCGACAGGATCAAATCAATGACTCATTGACCCGATGCTTGTATTTGCTGCTTTCCCGAAAAGCAAGCTACAAGAGACCGTTTGTTTAATGCATGTGTTAGCGCGAGGTTTGGCTAGGTACAAAAACAGATTCAATCTACCACTTTTTCTTAATATGTCCTATACCAAGTCAGGAAAATGGCAAATAGTTCGTTATTATCACTTATGTTGCATTTGGTGTTTCTGTTGTTTTCCACTTATAGTTGGCTAGTTACCCGGTTTTGTATTCTCGCAATCGATTTATGACTTTTGAACAGCGGTATACTACATAATGTTGCCTTTATAAATCATTATTTCACTAACATGAAAGACCTGCTATTCTGGTTAGAGAATAAAATTTTCGTAATCATTTTCTATCCCCTTTAACATGTTTTACTTGATATTCCTAAGCAACAGGATACTCAGTTTCAACCACAAGATAAATCTCTGCAGACAAGCTACTCACAAGGAGCTCAACTTCAACAAATGTTGACTAGTCAGCATCAAAATGTGTTAGATCAAAAGCTAGGAAATCAGTCTGAACAACCAACCAAATCTCTTAAAGAAGTGACCCCTTCTCAAAAAGTGATCCCTTTACAAAAACTGACAACTCTTTCACAACAGCAGGCAACTACCAAGCAAAAGCAGACAACTTCGTCACAACAGCAGTCAACTACTGTACAAAAACAGGAAACCCCTTCACTACAACAGGCAACTCCCTCTCTTAAACCAATAGTTCCTTCACAAAAACAGGAAACCCCTCCACTACAACAGACAACTCCATCACAAAAACAGGAAACCCCTCCACTACAACAGACAACTCCATCACAAAAACAAGCAGTTCCTTCTCAAAAACAGGAAACCCCTTCACTACAAAAGGCAACACCATCACTTAAACCAGCAGTTCCTTCACAAAAACAGGAAAAACCTTCAAAACAAGAGGCGACTCCATCACTAAAACCGTCAGTTCCTTCACTAAAAGAGGAAACACCTTCGCTAAAACAGAAAGTTCCTTCACAAAGACAGGAAACCCCTTCACTACAACAGGCAACACCATCACTAAAACCGGAAGTTCCTTCACAACAACAGGAAACCCCTTCACAACAACTGGTGTCTCATTCTCTTCAGCATGAAAGTCAGTTTCAGCAGCAGGTTGCTCCAGCAATAGATCAATCTCAACAAGTATTTCTATCCCAACAGGAGGGGTCGCAGCGTATACCTCAATCTCAACAAGAGACAGGCAAATTACAAACATCAAATGTCAATACACAAAATACATCAATATTGACACAGATAGATGTACAGCCAGTTAATCAGGAAACTAATGAGGAAGTAAAATCTTTGTATCATGAACAATCACAGAACTTTGATCAAGAAATGAAACAAAATGAAAATAATATTGAACAAAAAGAAACAAAACAGCAATTAATTCCAGTCACAACACCAAAACAGGATACCAGTGTGACACCAATACAGCTGGACTCCAGACAACAAGAATCTAATTATAGAACAACACAACTGCAGATATTGAATAGATCAGAGTTTAGCTACAGAACTACAGTACAACCAATAATCAGTACAACAGGTAATATGTACAGTAAGACAAAATGTAACAAATTACAAAACCATATTTTATGCTATGCATAAAATACTCTCTGTTTGACTTAATTTAGTCTGGAAATAGATTATATTATAATCAATGTTAAATTAGCACAAAACAAAAGCTTTAAGCTGATAATTAATTTCAAACAAATGCTATCTAGAAAATGATCACTTATATGTCTAACAAATGGTTTTTAAAACTACATAATAAAAAAAAACAATCAGAATAAAATTGAGAAAGGAAATGGTGAATATGTCAAAGCGACAACCACTCGACCATAGAGCAAACAACAGCCGAAGGCAACCAATGGGTCTTCAATGTAGCGAGAATTCTCGCACCCGTAGGTGTCCTTCAGCTGGCCCCTTAAAATATGTATAATAGTTAGTTAGCTTAAGTTATGAATTTAGGAACATGTACATGTATATGAACTTTAACTGTTGCTCATTTTAAATGCCATTATGACATGTATGAGCCTGCTGCAATCAGTCTTGCAACTGTGTGGGTAAATTATACATTAGGTTTTGTCCCCTGAAGTTTTAACAAGTGTTACAAACAGATTATTGCTTTATTAGATTTTGTCAATGTCAAAAGTAAACCTGGTTAGTACTGTAGTACTAAATATGTCTAACGAAACACATAAGAAACATTGATATAACAAAACAACATTAATTTGTAGTGTAATTTAGGAAGTATTTACATATTGGATATTATCCATGCTCTCTGAATTACAATTGAGTTTAATTTTTATCAATTATTCATAATCATGGTTAGAAATTTTTACAAGAAGTAAAATTCCAAATGAAAATGATACCCCCCTTCAACCTGAACATTATCTTCATAATCTTTGTCTTCTTTTTTTTTTACAGGAAATACAATTGATAATGATGATTATTTAGTAGAGTGGGATAAAGATCAAGATTCTGATCCATCTAATGACCAAAAAACTGATGAGGATAGTTTGGTTGATGAAAATAAAGATGGTTGGGATGACACAGATCCAGACCCATGGGAGAAAACTATAGATCTCAATGTAGATAACAATGAGGAAGAGCTAGAAAGTATGTATCGAAGTTACTGAAAATTGCTGCATGTAGTAGAATTACATCTAGTTTCCCCAACCCTCCTGCTGTAATACTGGTTGATTGATTGTTATATGACCTGGATGTCTAGGAGCAAAAATTTCAATATGAAAATAAGAAGTTGTGGTATGATTGTCAGTGAGAGAACTATCCACAAGAGATCAAATGACACGACACAGAAATTAACAACTAAAGGTCACCATTCAACTTGCAACATGAACAAACCACATATTCAGTTATAAAATCAACCAAGAGAACTAATCACTTTATTTATATACCACTGAATTTAATCAAGCTCCTGACTTGGGAAAGGTATATAAAAAATGTAACAGGGTTAAACTGGTTTGTTAGCATCAAACCCTTCCCCTAATCTTGTACAGTGGTGTAATAGCACAACATACAAACAAACTATGCAGAACAATAATTCCAAAAACAAGAAACAGCAAAAAACAACAACCACTCAATGTCTGCCATGATTCTGTATTGAATACACTGAATCAGTCAATATTTATTTTTTATATTATAGTATAAATGTAGTCATTTTCATACAAAATTTGTGAAACTCAAATTAGCTAAAATGATATTTAGCTTACAGTATTAGCAAACATTTGTATATTATTCAAAATTGAAAACATGATCTAAACCACTTGAACCTAATATTTTTCTTTGAATTGATATCGCAGATGAAAAGGACGATTTTATAGAGGATACTAAGAAAGTCATTGATGGTCCGGATGATGGTGGATATTTTGATGAAGATGATTTTAACAGTGTGGCTGATAAAACAGGAGACTTCTGGGATGGTAATAATTCTAATATAGTAATGGCAGCTTTCAGGGAAACTTATATATTATCTGTGTCTGTCTTGCATATTAGCATGATTAGACAACTTAGCATAAATCACTGTATACAATTAATGTAAAGCAGCAAAAATTTGAATTAAAACTATAGGGTTTATTTTTTTTTCTGACTGAAGTGAGATTTGAGACTCCGTTAGTTGAAGATATTGAAGTGAAACATATTAGATGATAAATAACTATGTACAGCTTATCCAACAAACAATCTATCTAAATATTCCATAAATTGTTCCATCAATAGTTAATTGTTTACATCTTTATCTTCTTTCAGAACCAACGTTTAACAAGCATCCTTTGATAAAAGACAAGTTTGTAACAAAGAATTATAGAAGTCCTGTAGCAGACGACACCAAACTAATGGGATTTTACAGCTGGGTTCTCTTTGTGACACTTTTGTTTCTTATTTTGTTTGTCCTGTTTACACAACATCGACCAAGGGTAAGTCTATATAGTAATCACATGATATCTTTTCTCTCAATTTGTAAAAATTTGTACAAATTGATTTATTTAACAATATATTTTTATGAACATACAATGCATTTTCCAAAAATACCCTGAAAATCCCTTTTTCTAACTTTATAAGTAAGATATAAAGTTCTGAAACAAAACATTTGGTGTAATACCATGAATACAGTAGGAGCTGTTTAATGTTTAGATCAGTTTGATTTAGACGTTTATTTTATACTTTTCAGTCGAGATGGTTTGGACTTGGAAGACGATATCGATCATCATCAAAATGTGTAGCGTATTGATGTTAGCCGGAGTATTAATCCCCATATTGTTTATGATTTCAGTGTGGACTTCTATATGGATCAAGAACCAGACACAGAAGACCATCTGTTTCTGTTGAAGAAGGAAAAAGTCTCATGAAAAATATGTATACTTAATTTACTATTCTTCTGTCAAAAAAAATTAGGAGCTACTTAATTTTGATATTTTTTTCTGTATGTATACTTGTTTATCTAGGTGATAGGGTAAAAAGATCTGTGCAATTATATTATTGTATGCTAATTATTCCTTTAGGATTGCTTTCCTGAGAGTATTAGTTTTTTGACTGAGATAAACAATACATTTTGTACTTAAAAACTATTTAAATAAAACAAAATTAACAACGAAAGTTTAAAATCACAATAGATCTCATATTTTATTTGTTATATGTTTACATTTTAAAGTCTGCAAGTATCACATGGGTTCCTTTATACCGTAAATTCAAAAACTATTGGGTGCATTTATTACATGTATATTAATTGTGATGAAATTTCAATAAACCAGAGGTTGTCTTTATCAAAATCACTTCATACTGGAATTAAAAATTGCATTGAAAGATGCAGTTGATGAGTACCTGATATTTTTGTACTTATAATGTATTACAATGTCGTTAGTTTTTGCTAGTCATGGTCGATTAAGTATCTTAACATGAAACTTATCACAAATGACAAAATCATATATAAAATTCATGAATAAAAGCACGCCACCATTCACCAAAAAATGTGTTTATTAATAATGATTGTAAGTGATTGATTAATCTTAGATTATTCACTAATGATAGAATTAAGGTGCATTGTTTTGGGATCATTGATTGTGATGTACACGTTGTATTTCAGTAGAAATGTAGTAGCTCTAGTTTTACCCCAATATATTTACTCAGGTGATTAATGATATAAATTGCACAATAATAAAGAAATTATGCCATTTTGAACAATTTCAGTTGAAGAAGATAAGGTCCTTCTTTGAAAGATTGTTGTGATATTTAAATTTGCAAACCATAGGACTTATTTTATATTTTCACTGATTTTGGGTTTACATGGAAGGGTCTGTCAAACTTATCCTATTTTAGTAAACAAGGGTAGGTGGCTGATAATACATATTTTTTATGACTAAGCTACTATAATTCTACTGTTAGGTAATTATGTTTTTTTTTAATAACTTATTTTTTGTTGTTGTTTATTGAAAGAGTTTAGCACTTGTTTTTTTATTCACTTATTTTATGTTTTTATTTTGATGACATTTATTACACATATTTGAGGGATAATCTGTAGATGGTATAATTAATTAATTCATTATCTATCATTATAAAGTATATTTCCCTAATGTGTTTTTGTGATATTTTATGACCAAGGTGTTAGGAAATCTACAATTTAAAAATATTTATCTTCTTGTGACACATTAAAATATACATGTATAAGCTTTCATCATATAATACTCATATTTATAAAACATTTATATATCTTTTAGTTGTTTTATTTTATTTGATTATGTTCTTTGTTAAAAAGAAATTCAGACTAAGATTGAAAAATTAAATATTTTCGACTCAATGATAGCTTTCAATGGAAAAGGATCGGGATTTGGTTCTTTAGCTATATAACTGAATGTTTTTTGTCAATTGTGTGTTGTAAGGGCATTATTTCTCATTTAAACATAAATTTTATGGGCCCTTTATAGCTTGCTGTCTGGTGTGAGCCAAGGCTCTGTGTATCTGTTTTATACATTGTGACTTGAATGGAGAGTTGTCTCATTTGCACTCATACCACATCTTCCTATATCTATGAAATGTATCAAACATCCGTATAAATGTGTCATTTTCTAAGATTTGCAGCCTTCTTTGAATGTGCCATTATATATATATATATATTACACACAAGAGTTGTAGTTGTTATATATTAAATTACTAGTCCCTTTTTATAGAGAGAAGTTTATTTAAATATCAACAAATGTTTCAAATTGAATGAGATGTTGTTTCAGTAATAACATTTTCTATTATAAGTTGATACACTATATGTTAATATCATAGCCAAAGTAAATTCTTAAGAATAATTTCCTTTGTTGAAATTTTTACAAAATCTTTTTTTTATTATATTTTACAGCATTAATATATATAGCAGGCCAGGGTGCTTTTCATTGAATTTATCTATGCAAAAGGGCAGTATTATCTATATATTAAGGTGTGTGGTCTAATCTTGTGAATATATTTATACCATTCAAATGTTTTTTAAGAAGGTTAATTGTATTTGACATTTTATGGAACATTTTTCTTTTTTTTTTACGGAGGGCAAACAAAATTTCAAGCTAAACAGTTTATAAGTTTTGACTCAACCTATGTGACATTGTTTGATTATAAATTAGAATATTAATCAAGATTTATGAATATTTTATTCATGATTTATGAACGCAATAGTTTATATTTTTCTCTAATGAAATATTTCCATTGTTTTGTTCAAGGTTTATCCAGATTATTGTTTTACAATAAATAATAGTCAGACACATTTATTCTGAAATTAGACATTGTATACTATACAAATGTTAATGTACACTTATATATACTATACACATACTGCTTTTGGTTACCTTATTCTAAGCTGAGTGTCATCTTCAACATGCATGACATATTTGCCACTGGACATTAAGCAACCAACAATCATTTATCAATCTATGATGAGTGAACTGCAGTATTTAAATAAATGGCACAGTTCATTCTAGTGTACTTCTTAAATATTTAATAACAATAACTATGTCACGAAAATGAAGATTTAGAAGTACAAATAAGTTTTATATTGTTCCACATTATGTAAAAGTCTACTTTCTATGAAACAGTTTGTATTTATACATTGAATATTTATTTGGCTTTTAAAAAAACTTCAGCAATAACATGTCAAGGCAAATCTTTTTTACAAATTCAAGTGTTTTTAAAATAACAAAAAAATCCTCAATGGTGTACTTGAAAACAAAATAACCCAAACTGTGACATACATGAATTGTTTCCAAAATAGATTTAAGATATTTTACTGTCTTACTGGTACTTATGATTTATGTATTGTAAAGTGATGAATATAAGAGAGAGAGAAGAAGTTTTTCATAACCTCTGTGACTGGCTGGATCACAAAGGTCTTTTGTTAACAGCAACATGAGGTGCAATAAAATTTAATTTTGTTAAAATCGTTTGTTTATTTGTTTATGATCACTGTTTATATATTTTTAGCTCACCTGGCCCACAAAGTGGTGTAAAGTTGTCTATAAACTGGCTGATGGAAAGATGTTTTGAAACTGGTGTAAAGTTGTCTATAAACTGGCTAGTGCAAAGATGTTTAGAAACAAGCTGGTGTAAAATTGTCTAGAAAGTGACTGGTGTTAAGTTGTCTAGAAACTAGCTGATGTTAAGATGTTTTGAAAATGATGTAAAGTTGTCAAGAAGCTGACTGGAATAAAGTTGTTTGGAAACAATCTGTGTTGCAAATATATTTGGAAACTGGTGTGAAGTTGTCTAGAATCTGGTGTAAAAGTGTCTAGAAACTGGATGGTGTAAAGTTGTCTAGAATCTAGTGTAAAAGTGTCTAGAAACTGGATGGTGTAAAGTTGTCTAGAAACTAGCTGATGTTTAGATGTTGTGAAAATGATGTAAAGTTGTCAAGAAGCTGGCTGGAATAAAGTTGTTTGGAAACTGGATGTGTTGCAAATATATTTGGAAACTGATGTAAAGTTGTCTAGAAACTGGTGTAAAGTTTTCTAGAAACTGGCTGGTGCAAAGATGTTTGGAAACTAGTCTAATGTTGTCTAGAAACTGGTGTAAAGTTGTTTAGAAACTGGTGTTAAGTTGTTAAGAAACTGACTGGTGCAAAGATGTTTAGAAACTAGCTGGTAAAAAATTTGTCTAGAAACTTTCTGGTGTTAAGTTGTTTAAAAACTAGTGTAAAATTATGTGGAAACGTGCGTCATGATTATGTCGGGTTATTTAGAAGACGGAGTATTCATTATTCCTATTTTGTCTAAGACGTTTTTGCAAAGTGGATAAGTACTGTAAAAGGCAATAAATTGAGCTTATTTCCACAGTAAAGGTAAAATGTTCAATCCGTAGCCGACGTCTGTTGCTCTTTCACTGACTTATCATTTTGAGAATACGATCAAAGGCTGGAAGCATGACTGATATATTCCAGTACAGTGACATGCTTAGCTATGAACATAAGTCAGTAGAATTTGTTGAAATGATATTGTGATTGTGTCTGAACTAGAACAAGATGGGATATAACCATATGTATGTCATTATATGATGAAATAAAGAGATATGATAATTAGACATCTTTCAAATTGAATATAAGCAGATAATGTCAACATAAGGCCATCAACAATAAGCAAGACTATTTCCATTCTCAATTTTATTTCCATATAGTCAGCTATAAAACAGCCTATTTGACAATATGTGAAACAATTAAAGTAACACAAACAAAAACCTAACTTAAGACAAAGTTTTAATGAAATACAACTATGACAAGCAACATCAACTACTCAAGTAAAGGCTGATCTAAGAGTATTTGCAATAACCTAGGGGTACGCCTTTGTATTAATGGTAATGTGTACACACACAGTACATGATGTGTTAATGATATTGTGTACACACAAAGTACATACTGTGTTAATGATATTGTGTACACACAAAGTACTTGCTGAGTTAATGGTAATGTGTACACACAAATTAAATGCTGTGTTAATGTTAATGTGGACCCTAAAAATGCATGATGTGTGAATGATTATGTGTACACACTAAGTACATGTTGGGATAATGGTAATACGTACAAACAAACCATATTTTTTATAATGGTTATATTAAAACACAAAGTGTATGCTATGTTTATTTTTATTTGTACAAAGTACATGTTGTGTAAATGGTAATATATACAAAACAATTGTATGCTGTGTTATTGGCAGATATGTACAAAAAATGTATGTTAAGTAACTGGTAAAATGCACAAACAAAGTGTTAACTGTGCTAATGGTAATAATAAATTAAGAACATCCTGTGTTACTGGTGAAATGTACATACAACGTACATAATGTGTTCATGGTGAAATGTGCAAACAACGTACATAATGTGCTCATGGTGAAACGTACAAACAAAGTACATGAAGTGTTCATGTTGAAATGCACAAACAATATACATGATGTGTTCATGGTCAAATGTACAAACAATGTACATGATATGTTCAGGTTAAAATATACACACATTAAAAAAAAGAAGATGTAGTATTATTGCCAATGAGACAACTATCCACAACAAGACCTAAATGACACAAACATTAACAACTATAGGTAACGGTACGGCCTTCAACAATGAGCAAAGCCCATACCGGAAAGTCCGCTATAAAAGGCCCCGATAAGACAATGTAAATCAATTCAAACGAGAAAACTAACGGCCTTATTTAAGTACAAAAATGAACGAAAACAAATATGTAACACATAAACAAACGACAACCACTGAGAACATTGTTCATGATGTGTTAATGGTAAAATGTACAAACAAAGTACATAATGCGTTAATGGTGAAATGTACAAACAATGTACATGATATGTTCAGTTGAAAATTCAAAAAGGAAAATCAAAAAATCAAAAGTCCAAACACATCAAACGAATGGATAACAACTGTCATATTCCTGACTTGGTACAGGCATTTTCTAATGTAGAAAATGGTGGATTGAACCTGGTTTTATAGCTAGATAAACCTCGCACTTGTATGACAGTCGCGTCAAATTCCATTATATTGTCAACGATGCATGAACAAAATAAACATACTCAAAGAGTAAAAATGTCAAAAATAGAGGTACACCATTTTACATTACTATATAATAGATTTACATTACTATATAATAGATTTACATTACTATATAATAGATATGCATAATAAAACTGCAGTGCAGAAACAACCTATAATATATATAACAATGACCATTTTCCTGCCTTAGTACAGGACATTTTAAGAAACAAATGATGGCTTGAATTAGCTTTTGTGGCATGCCAAACGTCCCATTTTTATGGGAATGTTAAATATAACATTAAAATGACAAATTACATGACAAGACTACAAAACAAATAAATGGGCGAACATATAGGACAGAGAAACATACAAATAATAGCTAACAAAAGGTACGAGGTCTAAAATTTAACACGCCAGACGTGCGCCTAGTAAACACAAGACCAACCAGTGACGCTCGGATGAACAAAGTTCGAAAGTCAAAACAAGTACAAAGTTGAAGAGCACCGACCAAAAGTTCCAAAAAGTTGTGCTCAACACGGCTAGGGTTTTCTGGCTGGGATAGGAACATCCTTTTTTTCCGAATAATTCATACTTTTGCAAACAGTAAATTTTATGAAAATAAATGACTATATAATAGATATGCAAAATAAAACTGCAGTGGTGACTAACTACAGTTAAAAACGAATACATTACATAACACAACCAATTCCAGCACATAAAAATACACAGCCGAGTTAGCAAAAGCATCAACGCACACATTTGAAATTCTAAGAATAATGTCAATGTCATATGAACTCTTTCAGGCAGCACAAACATGAACACATTACAATCATACTATGCACCAAATATCTTTTATCTATTCTTATAGTATTTGATAAACTGACAAAATTACGATAAAAAGAACTTATCATTTATCAATAAACCATAAAATAAGGTCAAAGTCATATGAACTTTGTTAGACACACCAGACACACAAAAAATCACCTTAAAATCTGTCCATACACCACATATAATTGACCTTCTGCTTATAGTATCAAAGACATAGACCATATCACAAATTCATAACATTTTACAAAGCGCAATGAAAACGATGGCATGTCAGATGAATATTGCCAGACAGACATGAACCCCTCACATTCATTCCATACTTTAATCATAGTGGCTTTATATAGTATATTAGAAATAGACATAACCATAAAAGCTAATCATATTGTCTTATGAATCATGAAATTAAGATGAAGGTCAAATAAAGCCTGCCAGGCAGTCACATGCACGTTACAATCATTTTATTCACGAAATACAGTTGACCTAATGCTAATAGTATCTGAGATATGGACTTTACAACGTATCTTTAACTTGGTTTACTGATCCATGCAGTGATGCCGAGTTCAGGCGAACCATATCTGACGGACACGTAGGCAGTACAAGGGTCCCATATATAAGATAAAGTTATCATATTACTCATGATGAGTGAGTATGACATATGGAAACTCCGTATCTGTTTAAAAGATATGAAGCATCCAGGTCCGTCTACTTTCTGAAATATGAAGCTTAATACAAATTTGAAACGCCATCGTTTGGCCCCGCCGTCACCGGAGTGTAATCAATATGTCTCTAAAACTCTTTTCAGACTATTGCCCCATATTGGAGAGGCTATGAATATTTTATATTTATTATCTTTTATTTTTTTATTATTTGCAAAACAACAAGCTAAACAGGAGATGGTTTCACCTTCTTATTATGCGGATTCTATTGAAATTATGACTGTCCTGATGGCATTTAGATATCATTTTAATAAAGGTTGTTGCACTTTTATGTATACATAAACAGATTATTTATAATAGTTATAATTGTATATACTTATCAACTTTGACGTTCATATGCTATTTAGTTTTTTAGCCCAAATGTGTGTCATCGTATTTTAAATAAATGAGTAAATAATGATAAGTGATATAACTAACAGTTTGTATAAAATAAGAGACAAATAATACATAATTTAAATAGTTTTTCACTAGTCATACATGGGCAATCAAATTGGGATTACCTTCTCGGCGGTCATGTGATGTAGTGCCTGTCTGAAATATGTCTTTTGGTTCGATTCAGTTCGACAGGATCAAATCAATGACTCATTGACCCGATGCTTGTATTTGCTGCTTTCCCGAAAAGCAAGCTACAAGAGACCGTTTGTTTAATGCATGTGTTAGCGCGAGGTTTGGCTAGGTACAAAAACAGATTCAATCTACCACTTTTTCTTAATATGTCCTATACCAAGTCAGGAAAATGGCAAATAGTTCGTTATTATCACTTATGTTGCATTTGGTGTTTCTGTTGTTTTCCACTTATAGTTGGCTAGTTACCCGGTTTTGTATTCTCGCAATCGATTTATGACTTTTGAACAGCGGTATACTACATAATGTTGCCTTTATAAATCATTATTTCACTAACATGAAAGACCTGCTATTCTGGTTAGAGAATAAAATTTTCGTAATCATTTTCTATCCCCTTTAACATGTTTTACAAGACCGAAGAGAAGGTTACCCCAATTTGATTGTCCATGCATAACCAAAACAAATACGAATCATGTATCTGAAAGTCTCACAATACACACGTGTAACTACACGAACCTAACGACGGACAGATGTATAGCTTAAGTTTTTTCTGTTGTTTTTTTAAATGGTGTTTCCTTTTGGTCATTTTAAAATTATTCGCAAATGTGTTGTCAATTTGTCTTCGACTTACGCTTTGGATATTCATTTGGTAATTTCCACCTCTTCTAGTATATGTAATTGTAAAGTACGTATATAATTATATTAATAAATAACTTTGAATTAAGGGACGACGCTTTTTATTAATCGTACTTGAATCCACAGTTATTCGAAAAATCATAATGCCATGTAGTTTGTATAAAAGAGTGCAAGCTCCAAGCATACCCCAATTAAGTCATTTTTAAGTTATCCTAATTTTTATTTACATATTATAAAGGTTAATGATTTGTAATTTGATTTTTTCATTGTTCATCGACTTTATAAAGCAGTAATTTGCATTGAAGAAACATGGTTCATATCGTTAAAACTTATATTCTATTGATATAATATGCAAAATACCTGTGCAATGCTATTACTCTGTTGTACTACTTATGTTAAAATTTTCCCTGTGGCAATTCATAATTTTGTACTGTAACAATTATATCAATTGCAAAAGAAAACTACAATAATTTTACATATTTTATATATATGTACTTTGACCCAGATTTGTTTTCTTAGCATCTAAAATATGGATTGACATTTTTCCGTTGTAGGGCATGCATGTAACTAACAAATATTATATTGCTGTGTGTATACAAGTTGAATATTGCGATGGTTTATCAAAATGGAGTACAGATTTGATGACAAAAAAGCTCTCGTTACAGGAGCTGGAAAAGGTTTGTAAATACATTACTTAGTTTTCGAACATATTTATATATTATGTTACGGGAAAAAGGGAACTGGGAAAGATATCTGTACATACATGTATAAAGCATTCAATTTCCTACCAGACTGAAATATATATGACTCGAGAAAGATTTATAAAGATTATTATCAATTAGTACACAGTAGGTATATGCTTTTGTTTGGGAGTTGACCGGGACGAAGAAGGTAAGGATTTTAACTGCCCTTGGAAAATACCGGTTTGTTATAAGAAACAGAAAAATTCCCTTGCATAACCCACCTCCAGACCTCTCACAAATGTATTCTGGAACAACCTTTATTTGGTATAAGACCAAACGCCACGCTACAACCAGATGCTCCGCAGGGCGTAGCTTTATACGACCGCAGAGGTTGAACCCTGAAAGGTTGGGGCAAGTATGGACACAACATTCAAGCTGGATTCAGCTCTAAATTTGGATTGTGATTAAATAGTTGACACAGCATAGGTTTCTGACACAGAATGAATGTGTTCTAATGAACTTAATTTTTTTGTTTTCTCTTAGACCAATTCACTATGCTGTTGAATATTAATTCTCTCAAAAAAGTTTGAAGAAATTTTCTTTTTTATTTATGAAATTTCAAATGAGAAAAATTGAACCCAATTTTTTAATCACATCCCCCTTTCCCTTATTCCAAAACTAATCTCAATTAAAATATTCTATTGGAGTTTGCAACAATAAATACTCATTTAAATACATCATAAAATATTAAGATGTAAAAAAACTGCGTGTTATCACTGAATGGTAAAGATTATTTAAATTTATCAGTTGGTAGTAAAAAGTGAATATACATTGTATATTGTATATAACAAAGATTTAAGTTGATTCTGGACAAAAAAAGATAACTCCAATTAAAAAAAAAAACTTGCTATTGCACAATAATGTGCAATAAGATATTTCTTGCTTAATATTCTGGACAAAGAAAGATAACTCTAATTAAAACAAAATTTGCTATTTCACAATATTGTGAAATTAGATATTTCTTGCCATTGCACATAATGTGCAATTGAAAAGACTTGCTATTGCACAATACTTAATATAATAATTTTAGATCCTGATTTGGACCAACTTGAAAACTGGGCCCATAATTAAAAATCTAAGTACATGTTTAGATTCAGCATATCGAAGAGGCCCAAGAATTTATTTTTTGTTAAAATCAAACTTAGTTTAATTTTGGACCCTTTGGACCTTAATGTAGGACAATTTGAAAACGGGACCAAAAATTAAGAATCTACATACACAGTTAGATTTGGCATATTAAAGAACCCCATTTATTCAATTTTTGATGAAATTTAATTTTGGACCCAGATTTGGACCAACTTGAAAACTGGGCCAATAATCAAGAATCTAAGTACATTTTTAGATTGAACATATCAAAGAACCCGACCGATTCATTTTTTGTCAAAATCAAACTAAGTTTAATTTTGGACCCTTTGGACCTTAATGTAGACCAATTTGAAAACGGGACCAAAAGTTAAGAATCTACATACACAGTTAGATTCGGCATATCAAAGAACCCCAAGTATTCAATTTTGATGAAATCAAACAAAGTTTAATTTTGGACCCTTTGGGCCCCTTTTTCCTAAACTGTTGGGACCAAACTCCCAAAATCAATACCAACCTTCCTTTTATGGTCATAAACCTTGTGTTTAAATTTCATAGATTTCTATTTACTTTTACTAACGTTATGGTGCGAAAACCAAGAAAAATGCTTGTTTGGGTCCCTTTTTGGCCCGTAATTCCTAAACTGTTGGGACCTACACTCCAAAAATCAATACCAATCTTCCTTTTGTGGTCATAAACATCGTGTTTAAATTTCATAGATTTCTATTTACTTAAACTTAAGTTATTGTGCGAAAACCAAGAATAATGCTTATTTGGGCCCTTTTTTGGCCCCTTATTCCTTAACTGTTGAAACCAAAACTCCCAAAATCAATCCCAATCTTTCTTTCGTGGTCATAAACCTTGTGTCAAAATTTCATGGATTTCTATTACCTTAAACTAAAGTTATAGTGCGAAAACCAAGAAAATGCTTATTTGGGCCCTTTTTGGCCCCTAATTCCTAAAATGTTGGGACCAAAACTCCAAAAATCGACGACGACGACGACGCAGACGACGACGACAACGTGATAGCAATATACGACGAAATTTTTTTCAAAATTTGCGGTCGTATAAAAATGTGTAAGGGTTCCGCGGAACCCATTGTGTCGCCTCCTTTGCTGTCAGTCGCAGGCTAAAAAAAGGAGTAAACAGCTATTATGTTTTTCCCACTATGATGCTTAGATCGTAAGAAGCTTCTGTCAAAGTTTGTTAAAAAAAAATATATGCCAGATGGTTTGTGAATTTAATAAATGTTTTTTTGAATGTCCATTTAAAGTAAATACGGATAAACAAGAAGTAAATTTTGAACAATTTCTTTCAAGCTAATAGATTATAATCATTATCAAGCTTCTGTCCAAGTTTCGTAGAAATCCGTGATATTTTTTTTGGACATACATCTAAAAATTAAAAATGAGGGTCGGTTGAAAACAAAACTTTACGACAAAAGAGATGATTTCAGCTTTCCAATTATGAACTTTTCATTTCTAAGTAGCAATATTCCATCAGTACCTGCATGCGGGGTATATATATCTCCCAATTGATACGATATTCCCGTGATAGCATTTCCTATCATGATTTTCTTGATAGAGGGTTGTTGCTCACATGGAAGCTATCAAACCAAGAGTTTCAAATGGTGAAGTTGAAATCATCCCATCGTATTTTTTACGGACGCCACCACGACTTGGTTGACCGTTATGGAATAACCGTTTCAAAAATGATATCGGATATGTTCCTTACGTCGTAACTACAATCCCCTTCTCTTTCATAAATGTGACCTACCGAATTAGACTATTTACCCGGATCTGCTTACCCTTCCGGAGCACCTGAGATCACCCCTAGTTTCTAATGGGGTTCGTTTTGTTTATTCTTTGGTTTTCTATGTTGTGTCATGTGTACTATTGTGTGTCTGTTTGTCTTTTTCATTTTTTGCCATGGCGTTGTCATTTTGTTTTAGATTTATGAGTTTGACTGTCCCTTTGGTATCTTTCTTCCCTCTTTTAAGACAGTTATTTAAAAATTTACAAAAACTCTAACCACAAAGTGAATATTTGTGGAAGCCGCCAACGATTGAATGTAGGATAGCTATGGGTCGCTTTTGCGACAAAATTCGCATGCTCGCTAAAATTGGTTTCCGCAGCCAGACAAAAACAAGTTTTCTTGTGATAGTTCTAAGTTTTTTTTAAGAAAATGTTCAAAGGTGGCCTTTTTTAAGGATAATAAATAAAACAATGTTAAGCGCAAATGCGCCCTGGCTCAATCGCTGTGTCAATTTCAATTTATTTTTATTTGTGTTGTGCTGTTGCACCGTTGTTCTAAGAATCTGAATATCGTGCTAGGAGACATGGTTTTACACTAGTCCTTTTTTCGATGGCCCTTTATATCTTGCTGGTTGGTGTGAGCTAAGGTTCCGTTTTGAAGACCGTTTTTTTTTTTGTTAACCATGAATGTTAACTCTCTTTTACAGGGACGACAGATACAAAGGGACAGTCAAACTCATATATCTAAAACAAACTGACAACGCCATGGCTAAAAATTAATAAGACAAAAAGACAAACGATATTACACATGGCACAACATAGAAAACTGACGGATAAACAACACGAGCCCCACCAAAAACTAGGGGTGATCTCAGGTGCTCCGGAAGGGTAAGCAGATCCTGCTCCACATGTGGCACCGTCGTGTAGCTTATGTGATAACAAATCAGGAAAATAGTCTAATTCGGTATGTCAAATTCATGAAAGGGGAGGGGGATTGTAGTTACTACGTAAGGAACATATCCATTATCATTTTTGAAACGGTTATTCTATAACGGTCAACCAACTCGTGATGGCGTCCGTCAAATTTACGAAGGGATGATTTCAACTTCACCATTTGGAACTCTTGGTTTAATAACTTCCTTGTGAGCAGCAACCCTCTATCAAGAAAATCATTATAGGAAATGCAAGCAAGGGAATATCGTATCAATTGGGAGATATATACCCCGTATGCAGGTGCTGCTGGAATGTTGCTACTTAGAAATGGCAGGTTCACAATTGGAAAGTTGAAATCATCTCTTTTGTCGTAAAGTTTTGTTTTCAATCAACCCTCATTGTCAATTAGATGTAAGTCAAGATATGAAGCCGAATTGACTGTATCTGTAGTATCCTTTATCTCTAGTTCCATGGGATAGATGCGTTCGACATAGTCACCAGATTTTGAATTATTTAGTGAAAGAACATCATCTATATAGTGGAAAGTAGAGTTAAAGGATATTGCTAACTTATTATCTTTCTTCTTAAGAAGTTCCTGCATGAAGTCAGCCTCATAGTAATAAAGAAATAAGTCGGGTAGTTTGGGGGCACAATTTTACAAATTATGACTTGGATTGAGAGTTGTCTCATTTGCCCTCATACCATAACCTACTATATTTATATAATATAACTTCGTATTATCATGATTACATACCAGAAATATACATCATCAAATTTTGATGTTTGAGATAATCTCGACTACATATATCATTAGCTTATACATTTTATAAAAAAAAAAAACAATTATTTACTTTTTTGCAGGATTCGGTAGAGAAATCGCAAAAAGAATAGCTGAATGCGGCGCTGAAACATTCGCACCAAGTAGGACACAAGAAGACCTTGACAGTCTGAAATCAGAGGTAAATATATAAATATCGCATTAAGCATGTTAAGTATGACGCAAGACGGCCTGTAAAATTTGATAAAAGAGATAATTTACGTAAACAATCGTATTAAGTATCCCACAAGAAGACCTGCATAATCAGGAAACAGAGATGATATATAGAAAGTTTCGAAGTAAAGAGATTTACAGAAAATTTGAAGTCAGAGGTGAATTAAAGATGATCTAGAAAAATTAATGCAGCGGTTAATAGATAATCTAGAATCAGTGGTTATATTCAGTTATTCCAGATAAGACGATATGTACACAGACAAAATTTGTTCACGTGCATTTCACATGAACAATTTACCATGTAAAGAGGGATAATCTACGAAAACAAAGCATCAAGATAGAAATTTCTAATAAATTATATCCAGCTATTTAGCAGTAAATTTTGGTTCTATTTTGTCTAACTATGCTAACAAACATCACTGATGTGTTGTTTACTTTCAAGTCAACAATTCAAAATAATTTGAATCTGTATTCATGCAACTTTTAATTTGAACTGAAGAGGAGCTTAAATAATAATTGGTAGTTTTGGAATGTCTACTGAATGAATATCGATAATTATAAACTACGCACGAATTGCTGATATATTATTACAATTCCATGTTTCGTATTTTTTTTCTTTTGGATCTTTTAGCACTTACGTTTTATGTTGTTTTAAACAAAATTTGAGACTTGGATAGGCCACTACTCCAAATACAACATGTTAATTAAGATAGTCCGAAATGTAAATTCATTACACAATGAAGCTAATAGTATATTTCTGTTCCAATGTATACCAAGTGGCAAGTTGCAATCAAAGTAATAAAATTGAGAAAGGAAATGGTGAATATAACAAAGCGACAACCACCCGACCATAGAGCAGACAACAGCGGAAGGCAACCAATGGGTCTTCAATGTAGCGAGAATTCACGCACCGTAGGTTTCTTTCAGCTGGCCCCTAAAAATATGCATACTAGTACAGTCCTAAACTCCGAATTATACACAAGAAAACTAAAAAAATCATACAAGACTAACAACGACCAGAGGCTCCTGACTTGGGACAGGCGTAAAATTGCGGCGGGGTTAAACATGTTTATGAGATCTCAACACTCCCCCTATAATTCTATCCAATGTAGAAAAGTAAAACGCATAACAATACGCACATTAAAATTCAGCTCAAGAGAAGTCCGATTCTGATGTCAAAAGATGTAACAAAAGAAAATAAATAAAATGACAAATACAAAAATAACAACAGACTACTAGCAGTTAACTGACATGCCAGCTCCAGACCTCAATTAAACTGATTGAAAGATTATGTCTGCATCATATGAATATCAGGCACACTCACTCCCGTTAGTGGTAAAGTATCACACTATCATAAACTATATGACAATAACATAACCCGTGTCATGCCAACAACTGTTTTATTTAGAAATAAATGTGTTTAGTTCTGATGCAAAGACCCTATAAGTGAATCAATATTAAAGCCAAAATATGCAATCTTTATGACCTAACAACAGCATCGTAACTATTTCTCTTTTTAATAAGTCTATTGAAAGGTTTTGTTAGTTTCTGAGGAGAAAACTGACATATTAGTGCTTAATAAAGAATATTTCCATAAAAATATGGATGTGAAATACCTGAACGTATAAGATGTCTGCATGTTGAGTTATATTTACGAATTATTTCCTTATACCGGTGATAAAATTTAGTAAATGTTTTGACCAGTTTGTGATATCGAAAACCCTGGTGTAATAATTTTTCAGTAATACATAAATTTCTTTCGCTAAAATCTAATACGTTGAATCGTTGAGATATATAAACACCATAAGATGGTGACAAGGGAACGTCACCATCTAAAAATGTATAATTAACAATAAGAAATGAAAAATCATCTCTTTTATCATAAATTTTTGTATCAAGCTTCCCGTTAATGATATAGATATCAAGATCGAGGAAAGGAAAGGAAAGGACAGCGGTCATTGTTAGTATTACCTTTATTTAAAGTGAGTTCAACAAGGTAAATTTCTTTAGTATACATACTGAAGTCGTCATTATTGGGAGCCAATATATCATCTAAATATCTAAAAGTATTGTTAAATTTTTGTATCAAATGTTGTTTTGATGGGTCTTTGCTAATTTTGGTCATAAAGTGTAACTCGTGAACAATACAAAAACAGGTCCGCAATAAGTGGTGCACAGTTAGTCACCATTGGATTTCCAATAACTTGACGATATACGGAATCTCCAAATCGAACAAAAATGTTATCAAGTAAAAATCCAAGCGGATAAATAGTATCAAAGCATGTAATAGCATACTTCTAAAAATAAAACCACCAAAACAAAAATAGTATCTTAATCTACTGAAAGCACACACCTTATATTCCCCAATCGACCACACTTCAATAACACTCTGTTTTCTCAACAGTTGTTCTGTTGATGCCAGGTACCAAATATTAACATAAGTAACGTTGACTTACAAGACTGGGATAAAACAAGAGAGGAAGTCAGTAAGATTGGTCACATAGACTTACTGGTCAACAATGCTGGTGTTATCTGTAGATTTCCATTCATAGACACACCCAAAAGAAGAGATAGATAGGTAAGAATATATAAATAAATAACTAGAATTGTGTCTTAGTTTACAGAATAATTAAACATAGTTCTTACCTATTTTTGTAACATTTTTATTGTTCTCCAATGCGAACAAACTGCATTATAGCCTTATCCTCGAAATCCTAATTTATATATGCACATTGTCCTATACATGTTTCTAGTCTACAATGTATGGGGTTTTTTTTTTATATTTGAAGGCGTATGGTGAAATAAAGATGTTATTTTTTGTCTTTTTGATGTCTTTTGTACCACACGTGCATCTTATTATCATATATAAATTCCACATTGTCTTAAGATAAGTAATATCATCCACATTGTCATAATTAATTTTACATTATCCACATCGTCATAAATTTAGTTGTATTGTCCACATTGTCCTAAGTTTAGCTTTAAATTGGTATGAGACATTTGCATATACAGTTTAAGCCGATCGATCGCATTTTTTTGTAAATTCAGTTAGCAAATACGATATTTGTAAAGGTTTGTTCTTTGTTTGTGTGTTGATGACAATCAAGATAGAGGATTTCTGACTATTTAGGCATCAGCTACAGGAAATTGCATTTTTATTTTCAAAAGAAGGCAAAAGATACCAAATGTACATTTAATCCAAACCAACATTTCTGGAATAACTGACAACGCAATGCAAAAAGCAAACAAAAAATCTCAAAGTAGACAATAGTATATAAATCAAAACATTCAAAAGACTGAGCAACACGTACCCAACAAAAAAGCGAAGGTTGTCGGTCACAAAGAGTAAGCTCTCCTACCACCTTTATTGTTTTCAACATTTGGGAAAAGAACAGTAGAAAACCCAACAAACCAAAATTCAAAATCAAATTAAGAAATCTTATACTGAGCGTGAAATTTCCAATCATTGTTAAACTGAAAGATAAGGATGAAGGCCCAGTGTAATTGACGACTTTAAACACTTTCATATTTTTATTTTGTCATTTATATCGATATTAAGAACAAATTGCAGTTAAAATTTATCTTCGCGTTATTTCAGGTTATATGAGGTCAACGTTAAAGCAGTGTTCAATGTTTCGTAGGTAATAATAATGACCCGGCACAGATGAGTTACTTTTGATTTTGCCATTTGATTAGGGACGTTTTGTATTTCCCTCGGAGTTTATAATTTTTGTGATTTGATATTTTACATTTCCGGGCCTGTTCGTACACTACTTTGTCCTTCTCATATCAGATTTAAAGTATTTGATCGTTGGAGCATACCAAGAAACTGGCATCGCATCAACTTGAAACTCGGTACTTATGTTAATTATGATTCGATCCCCCCATATTAAAATTTGCATTGCGATGGGATTGTTTTACAATATATGTCCACTTTGTCTTTAACCAACATGTCGTAGTTTGATGATCATGGGTAAGTGAACATACGTCGTGCGTGAAAAAGTGTTACATTGGCATCAACTCATGTTTTTGATTAAACCAACACAGTTTTGCTTTTTTTTAATACTGCTTGGACTCGTTAAGTAGATGTACGTGGTAATCGCCGTATTTCTTTTCTTATTTCCTATGTATTTGCGTAAATTTTTTTTTTTTTTTTTTTAACAACATAAATAAATATTTATTTCAAATATTGGCTTGTTACAATATCATCCAGGAGTCCAAGCTCCTCCTGATTTTCCCTGTTACAATCCACTAATCACTCAGGGTAGTGATTAGTTGCAAAATACATATTACAGTTTTACATCATATATAATATATCAGATAATATCATTTAATCAGATACTATGACTATTCATATGTTTTCTAATAGTTGCTAAAACATTACTTTTAATTTTCAAACATACTCTTCTATTGAACTCATTGAGAAAAATTGAGAAAACATTGACATTTTTTGTCTTTTGATCTGATATGTAGTAGGCTTTGTAAATTGAAAAACCCACAATTGTTAAAAAATAGTTTAAGTCAAAATATTCTTCTTCTGAAGTTTTATATCCAAATACTAAGTGTCTTAGTTTTATCTTAAAAGATATTTTACTGTTCTTTAAAACTTCATTTATTTTATTCCAAAAAAGTTTTAAATACGGACACTGTATAAAGAAGTGATCATAATCTTCTTCTTGTGTACAAAAATTACAAGAACTATTGTTTACAATTTTCCATCTGCATAAAAGTTTCTTTGTAGGTAGAATATGTTGTAGTAATTTCCATCTAAAAATTCTAAGTTTATTTTCTTTTAAGTATCTGAATAAAAATGTATAAAGATAGTTTTGATATAACACATCATCTATATCAAATATACGCAGCCATTTTTTAGGTCCAATAGCTGGTTCAATTTTTTTATTTATCAGAGACTTATATAAAAGTTTATTTGTTAAAGCTTCTAATTTTATAGGTAAACCATCCAATATAAATTGGTTTCTTTTTATATTAACAATACTTTTTATAGAATTTTCCGATTTTAAAATTACGGCCCAGTCTTTTGGTATAGATTTCTTTACTAAATTAATTTCAGCCAACCAGTTTGATTTATTTTTTAGTTTATTTAAAATGATGTCTTGAGAAATACAACCTTTTTCATCTATGATATCATTTACATAAATAAGATCGCTTTTGATCCAATATTTTAAAAATATAGCTTTATTTTCAAATTTAATAAATTTATTGTTCCATAATATTTGTTTTCTTATATCTGTAAATGTTTCTGGTTTTTTAGTTAGACCTCCACCAGTTAATTTCCAACATTTAATAATATCTTTATAAAAATCAGGGATGTTTTCAATGCTTTCGTCTGTCTTATCCCCACTGTTTGTTTGAAACACTAACCAGTTTGACCCAAAGTTATAAAAATAGTGTTTAGGTATAATTGTCCACCCTCCTTCACAATCATTTACTAGTCTTTTTACCCACATAGCTTTTAAAGCAGTGAAATAACTTCTGATATCTATCATATTCAAACCCCCCTTTTCATATGGACCAATAATTGAATTTCTTTTTACTTTATCTGGTTTATTATCCCAAATAAATTTAAAACAACTTTTTTCTATTTCCTTTAAAAATTTCTCTGGAACTCTGCAAGCAGATCCCACAAAAGTAAATATGGGCACAATTAATGTTTTAATTATCAAAATTTTTCCAAAAATAGTAAGATTTCTTTTTCGCCAAGAATAATCTTTTTTGCGTAAATTGTTAAAGAAATTAATCTTTAATTCTTATTTGTCATCAACCTTTTGCAATTCACTAGCGGATTTGGGTGTTGTTTTTTTTAAAGGGGGGGCGGGGTCACTTGAAAATCTTGAAAAAAATTAAAAACATGTTATAATCACCTTGGCTTAAGGATAATAATAAGAGGATCAAAGAATTCTACTGACCACATGTTTTGACAACCTTGGACAGTACCAGTTCTGAATTGGGTTTAAGGAAATCGGGCACGTAGATCTTACGAAAATTTTAAACAAAAAACCCACTAAACAGTCTTACTAGGAGCACAAGACTTTACTTTAACTCGCGAT